>SNQJ01S0009299.1:147928-178968 GCA_010110895.2 Picea sitchensis | reverse complement strand
TCTACTAAAAGTATGGTGTCCCACAAATTTTTCTCAATACGTTTGGGGCCTTCACCATGACCATTCTCTACGCGTCTTAGCTTTGATAACTCACAACGTGTTGAAGAAAGAGGGGGCAGCATTGTTCTCAACATGAATTTGTCAAGCCCTCTCAGGTTTGAATACGAATGAGATAGTCCACCAAGTTTTTAGGTCTGGTGCTTCCACCAAGTTTTGCAGGAAAGGCGGCACAGAGCAAATGGCGGACATGAGCAAGGACGAGTAGGTGTAGTGGTTGGAAGAAGAATGACCTGAGGACGAGCTTTCAGTGGTTGGAAGAAGAACAACCTGCCCCAGTTGGATAAATGCTACATGTGTTTTAAGGCAGAGATGGATGTTTCCACATGTGGGAGCCTGGATGAATGGAAGGAAGCCTTAAGACTAAATGTAGAGATATCACTAGTGTTAATATTTTAATTTCTGTTAATCACTTACGTGGCAATCAGTTAGCTATCAAAGTAATTTTTAAATATGATTAGGTAAATGTAAAAAAGTAAACACATAAACTGATGTCTTTATAATAGCTAGGAAGTTAATGATTGAAATCACAACCATTTATTTTGTGTGACTACTAAGAATATTCCAGCCATATTTAATCATGTCCATAGAAAACTTATTAAGCACTAAACCCCTATTAAATCTACCCATTGTCAATAGGTGTACGCCTCTCGGCGTAATTAATGAATATCTTAAGCGAGGTAGACGCAATAACCCGTAAGATATATTTTAATATTTAATATTTTTTTATACAAACTATTATTGAAAATCAATTTTTGTTTTCAAAATAAGGAAAAAAATTATATTAGACAATATAAAATATTTGTTCCAGAACCCCATACATATATATCTACCTGTAGAGACATCAGTAGAATATATAGTTGTCAATCTTTTCCTCAGAAATATAGTTTATAGATTATTATAGAAAAATGTTCGGTATCTACTTTCCATGACATATTATAAGTTATCAAAATTCAATTCTTTCATAATTGTTTGAGTGTCCATCATTTCCTTCAACAAAAAATATTCCATCCTCTTCTAAGATAAGATCTTCTTTCGACAACATATTTGCTTCCTTGTTATATGACCTGTAAATATGTTGAGCCTTTATTTGAGTAAACCTCCTGCTCAACGCTCGAATTCTTGACATCCAAGGCTGAAGAGAGATCACTTGTAGATTGTTGCCATTAGTAAACTAATCTATGATAGTCTTTGAGTCCCCAACTAACTGTATCCTATTTATCTTTTAGAAACATGCAAAATAAAGTATGCACCACAGAGCAAGTAGTTCCCCGTTTGTGTTAGTACCATTACCACAAAAAATCTTCAATCTGGACGTTCCTAATAATGGACATTTTATTACAGCTCCAGCCCCACATTTTTCTCCTGTTTCTTGTGAGGCTCAATCAAAAAAGAAAATTGTCAGATCCCAGTCTAGAATAGGTGGTCTATCAATTATGCTTCCCTTACCCACCATATGAATTTTTATTTCTCCCATATCCTGAAGTACATTGTTTCACACTCTGAACCTATTAGGCAGTCGATCTTCAAATAATACATCATTCCTTTGTTTCCATATCTCCCAACATATAACACTTGACAACTCTTTGTAATTATCCTTCTTCTTTATCCAATTATGATAACATTTTGATATCTGTCTTCCTTCCCAAATGTCTATACACCTTAAATTCTTTAGTATATTATACTAGATGTCTTTGGTAAAATCACAATCCACAAAAAGATGTTTTACATTTTCCTCTTCATCCCCATAGAGAACGCATTTACTAGGTCCTACAAAACCTCTTTTTAGCAGATTCTCCCAAGTAAGTATTTTTTGTTCAAACATTAACCAGACAAATAGTTTGATTTTTAAACGAAGTTTTCATTGTCAAAGTTCAGTATACCAGAAATTTTAATCTACCACCCCCTCCATCAATATTTTCACTTCATATGCATGTTCTTCATTAACCTGTCCCCTCTTAGTATGCCAAGTCCACAACAAAGTATCTTTTTCAGTATTTAAATCAATACCCGAGCCTACTAAACCCTTAACAAAGTTATTCCATTCCACTAGTTGTTCACCTTCTCATCCTAAAGACTCATCATTTTTCCATAATGTATGTTTCGAATTCTCTAGATGCATTTCTCTTGCTTGTGCTAGGTACTCTATACCCTGTGTATTCAAAGTCTGTAATAGATTCTTTGTCAATTTGTAATATCTGTGTGCCCCAACCATTGGTTCTGATCCAATTCTGATATCTCTCCCATTACCAAGTTTCCATGCCAGCTAATATGACACTATGTTATAGGACGAAGTGAGTGCTCTCCATGTATTTGAGATTCCAGGCCAATTTTTCTTTCCTTCCCTAAACCATCATGTCACCGATTTCTTTCTGAGATATTTCTTAAGTATTAACTCATTCCATAGTCCAGGAACCATTAACCCCCTCCACACACTTTTTGTTTCTAAATCTTTCCCAAAAATAAATATATTTTTGATACCCCAGCCACCCACCTTCTTTGGTTTGCCTATCTTTTTCCAGCTAGTTAGATGTACCCCTTCTTTTAACTTTTTCCCCGTCCATAGAAATTTGAACATCCTTCTTCTAATATTATTTAGAGTACATTTTGGTATATTATCTAATGATAGCCAATACACTGGAATACTTTCAAGTACATATTTTACCAGTATAACCCTACCTCCTAAGCTTAGCCACTTGTGACTCCAATTTGAAATTCTAGCATCAAATCTCTTCTCCAACCAACTCCAATCTGACTTAATATAACAATTTGGTTTTAGAAAACACCACAGATATTTAAAACCTTCACCAATTGGTTTTTTCTCAAATGGCATAAATTCCTTCAATTCTGCAAGTTCCCCTGTAGTCCACTCAACTTATAGAAAAGATGATTTATGTGGGCTAAAGGCCATGCTTGTAGCTTTAGAAAATAATTCCAAAATATTCTTATAAAATTTCCACTCCTCTATACTTCCATTTCCAAAGAGAATTATATCATCAACAAACATCAAGTGTGTAATGTTTATCCCTTGTGCCACTGGAATACCTTCAATATTGTTTTCCAATACCTATTCATTTATAGATCTACTAAAAACTTCTACAATTAATAGAAACATTAAGGGTGATAAAGGGCACCCCTATCTTAGACCCCTTGAGCTTTTAAATAATTTTGTAGGCTTACCATTTACAAAAAATCCAAAGTTTGTTGATGTCACACAACCCGTAATCCAATCAATAGCTTCCAAACTCAAACCCACCTGTAGAAGGACCAACCTAAGGAAGCCTTAGTCACCTATGTCATATGCCTTTATGAGATCTAATTTTAGGACCAAGGATTTAATATTTTTCACCTTAATTCTATGTAGTTCTTCCTGTACAACACCAATAGCATCAGTCAATTTCCTTCCCTCAAGGAACCCAAATTGTTCCTTTGATATACCAAAGGATAAGAAGGTTTTAATTCTAGAAGCTATAATTTTAGTGATAATCTTGTACACTAAGTTGCACAAGGAAATTGGTCAAAATCATCCAAAAGAATCTGGAGTATTACTCTTAGGTATAAGAGCAATAAATGTAGCATTTAAAGCCCTAGATACCCATCCTTTCTTCCTCAACTCTTATACCATTTCCAAAATGTCATTTCCCAGGATATCAAAGAAAGCAAGAAAAAATTTCATTGTCCAACCATTAGGGCCAGGACTTTTTGAACCTTCAAAACCTTTTAAAGTTTTCAATATTTCTGTTGCAGTGATAGGCTCAGTCACTCTGTGATTATCCTCCTATGTAATCATCCTTGGATAATTTTTTAATAATGCTAATTGATCAGTGATGAAGAGGTTTGATTGTGCCTTATATATATTCTGAAAGTACTCCACAACTTCCAATTGTAAATATTGATTACTTGTTATCACTGTCCCATCTTCCTTCTTGATCTCCCAAATGGAATTATTCTATTTTCTAGAATTTTCATAAGCATGGAATTTTTTTCTTTGTTCCCAAGATTCCATTCCAGTGGTCTCTCACATAATTTACTAGCTCTGGTTCCTCTAGACAGATAGAGTTAAATTTGAAAGGATATTTCACTTTTTCTTGTTCAGAATCCAATTGTAGTATCACAGGCACATGATATGAAATATTTTTATGACATAAACAGGTTCTATACCTCAACCCTGACAAAGACAGGTCCTCATATATAAAAAAATTATCCATTCTCTTTGCTATGCAATCCTACCCCCTTCTACCATTCCTCGAAGTGGGAAGTAGTTTTACAGGTTCTACATCGACCAGTCTCTCTTATTGAACCAGTTGACTAAAGTATGTGTGTAATGGATCTATTTTATCATGTACACCCAAAAAATATTTTCTAGAAGTGGTAAAATTTAAATTCCCCCCCAAAAAAAAATTAAAGAGTGTTCCTTTAGTAACCCATCTCTTTTATCATTCTCCCAAAAGACCTCTCTATCTGAATATGGCCCATAACAGTTTATCAACTTCAATATTTTATCCAAATCCTTTACAAAGACTTCTAACATAATCCCTGCAGGGGTCAAGTAGGCAGAAAAATAAGATTTTTTAGGATTCCAAATCGATAATAATCCCCCAGAGAGCCCAGAAGAATCCACACCACTCAAATGGTCTCACTAGATTTGGTTGCATTAACCATAGTCTCTTGTATAAGCAGTACATCAGGGTTTGTTTGTTCTAAAAATATTTTCAGGGCTAAATACTTAGTGATTCCCCCCACCCCCCTAGCATTAATGGAAGCCACTATAATTTTTTAACTCTAGCCAAGGATTTTTGTGCTCTAAGCCCCCTTGGTCCCACAATTTGGTTAGTGCCATCAATAGTCTATTTTTCCTTCACACTCCCTATTTTCCTCACACTTCTGGTTTTCAGTGGAGAGAATTATTTCTCCAATCCACCCCTAACTACCCCTTTCAAAATAGAAGCCTCCACTATAACAGTAGATCCAACACTATCCCCTATATTTTCCTCCTTATCCCCATGTACCGCAATCTTATTAATACAAAAACCTCAAGAAAAAATAGGTAAATTTTGCCTGGTGAGAATGTCTTTGTACAACACAATGAAATTTTTGAGAGAATCCATAACCTCCGCCGTCACCAATGGATCTTTCTGAGATAAATTGTTCAGAAGACCAACAAAGGATTCTTCTGAACTATTAATATTTATAACCTATATATATGAAGGATTAGGAATAGTACTCGCCAAACTATCTTCTGACGAATCATCAGCGGGGTAAACCTTAAAATAAGATCTAACTACAATGTTTTCTTCTAAATCGGATGACCCTACCTTCCAACCCTCTAAAAACGTTTTATGTTCCACACAACTTTCTTCACCTAAATCCTACTCCAGATTCTTAGGATGCGACTTAACTACTACAGACACCTTTGTAGTTGATAATTGTCCAACCGGGTATTTATTACCTCCTCCAATTAAACGGGACCCCTAGGACCTATTAAAACCCCCTTCTTTTTTGATACAGTCTGTTGTATCCCTTGCTTTATAATCCTATGATCAAACCCTACCTCCACTCGTGACAATAAAAACCCCCCCTCCCCACAACTTCTGTAGGTTTCACCAAAAAATCTCCATAATCCTTAATACTCCCCTCCTTGGATCTTGTACAATATTCGCAACACAAACTATCTACTCTCCCAACAGAATCTGACCCTCCCTCAATAATTGCCTGATCATAACTCTTTCCCCCAATCAAATTTTCAAAGCAATAAATAAAAAATTTAATGGAAGGATGATTAATCTTACCCGAATCAGGATCACTAACCAAGTCGCCCTAGTTCTTGTTCCCGATCTTATCTCCTAGAGACCGATTCAGCTCAGGCTACCGTGCTTTTATTGCCATGTCTTTGAAATCCATGATCAACTCTTTCAGTAGCATTTTGTATACCCCCGAGCATTTATGCCTTATAGGACCAGTTTCTTTACATGATGAGCACCTGAAAGGCACTCCCTGATAATCCAGCTTCCAAACAAATAAAACACCGCTCCAATCCAACTCAATCTTGGGAGGTAGTCCATCAAACATATCAACCTCCACCAGGAGTTTCCCCATACGTCTATCAGATCCGGATAGTAACCATGGGTCCACATATAAGAATTTTCCATTGGAATTCCCTATTTCCATGAAGGCCTCTTGATTCCATACATTGAGTGGACACCGAGCCATTAATACCCACGGGTTCCTGTATCTAATCAACTCATTCTCATGATTAAAGGCTAAGTGTGAGTGTTTGAGCATAAGGCTCCCTCTCTTCACTATCTAGACCGAGTTCAAAATCTAATCCGCATCCTTTGAAGACTTAAACATAAAACAATACCAAACCTTTCATAAAATGTATACATATGGACTATATCCCAACACAGGACCCCAACAATCTAAAACCCACCTATCAATCTCCTTCGAAACAATACTTTTGTACTCAAACCTTCCAAGTAGTCCTCAACAAGTATAAATTTCATCTTCCATTAGCCCGATATCTCTACCTAAGGTAAGTTGAAGCTTGGATTTATTCACTTTCCATGGCTTTTTTCCCTCCGCAGCAAGTATGCTTTCCTATAACATTCTCTAGTCATGGCCACCCCGAAATGTACCTTTCCTACCCCCAACTCCCCTAACCTCAAGCTATTTTCTGTACTAGGCCCCTTCTCTGACTTTGTCAAGCTAAAATACTTTGGTTTAGAGCCTACTGGCTCTAGTAGGTGAGACCCCGCAGAAAATATCCTACCAGTAATCGCCTCAAAAGCCTTAACCAACCAGCTTGTCTCCAAAGAACCCTCGCTAATGAAACTTGGCGGAAAATATGAATGGGTATGAAACTTGCAACCCTTATCCAAAACCCTAGCTAAATGGTCATTTATGACCTAGAGTACTTTGTTGTCCTTTGTATAAGTTAGATCCTCATCATCTGTCCTATTCGAGCCATGAAAGGCCAAGTCAACCTCGAGAAATCCCTTCCTCAGGTCATCCAGGACTTGGGCGAGTCTAATCTGCCTTAATTCCTCCCTGTAATTTGCATATGTTTTTAAAAGAGCCTTCTGTCTCCACCACTCATCCTCGTCCAAGTCCCCCACTAGTTCTGAGCCCTGTACTTCCTTACCTCACCTAACCCTATCCCTTCTGAAAACAACTTTCCTATCAATAACACTATTCCCTATACCCCTCCACCCCAACGGAGCGATCATATCCCAGCTAAAGTTAGCAGCTTCCTTAACTAGAGACAGAGGAAATTGCTAGTTGGATACATGAAGTCTGCCATTTCAGTTGTACCGTTCGGCCCTCCACCCTTTCGAGAAGTCTTTCCATGAAGACTTGTGTCCATAGAAAATCAATTTATTATGAGGTTACTGCAAGATCATTAATTTCCTTAGGAGTAATCTAATTTAAGTGTTAATTTTATCACTTTATTACTATTTCACATTATATCAAATACATTCATTAATAGAATTTAATAGTAAATTAGGTTTTAATTTTTATGCTTATTGTATTTAACGAATGGAATGAATAAATTTTCCAAAGTGTTGTTAAAATTTAAGAATTAATACATACCCAAGTTGAGTGAGTACTCTTCATATTGACAGAATATATTTAGTTATACATTTTATTTTTTATGTTTTAATTTTAATACATACATAAGTTGAGCGATTTATCTTCATATTGACAAAATATATTTATTTATACTTTTTATTTTTTATGTTTTATTAGTCCCTACCGAAGGCATAGAGGGACTATAGCGATCAATAATCCATTGACTTCATATTAGTTTGTCCTTTGACTAAAAATATTTTCATAATCTCTATTGTTGGAACTAGTGAACTAAAAAAATTGATTTGTATATAGTAAAAAATATTGTATATGTCATGATCTGATTGGATAACAGATTGGAGGTCTTATTTCCATCTTTGCTATTGCCAATGTTTTATATGTTATCATATCCAAAGTTTTATATCATCAATGGTCTTTCTGAATTTTTACTATTTTTTTGAAATGTTTAGATATCCAAAGTTTTGAGCATAGAGAGTTGATTTTTTATTAGTTGACTTCATATTAGTTCATCCTTTGACTAAATGTTTTTTTCATAGCCTCTATTGTTCGAACAATTGTTACTATTTTTTTTATTGTTATTATTATTTTATATTATTATAAAATAATATAATAAAAAAAAATTGTGTACGTAACAGACCTGCCACACTGCATTCTTTCTGAAATGTTTACAAAACAGTCCTCACAGACTTAAATGTTTACCTAACAGGCCTCACAACCTTAAATGTTTACTGAACAGGTCTGTTACAATACATTTTCCTCTAATTTTTTTTATTCAATGTTCTCTATAGTGAATATGGGCAATATTGTTCTTCAACCGCATTATTGATTCATTGGTTGATGCTTTCTCCTTGCTTGTTCACTGGTTTCTTATTTGCCTGTTGTTGTTGTTCTTGTTTTCTTGTTGGTCTTGTTGCAGTTTGCATGCTTTGGATTTTACAACTGTGATTGGAACTGGACTTCTGTCGTTCCCCATTGACGAGTGGGTTTCAGTTCCATGTTTAGCTTCCTATTCATTGTTTGTTGTTTTCTATTTGCAGTTTGTAGGTGACAAATTTCGATAGTGGAGATGCCCGAGTCAAAATACTCTTGCAGAACATCTTTGTATGTGAGGAGAAAATACTATTTCCTTTTCTTATATGTCATTGTGGCTTCGATGGAGGTGGGTTCTATGTCGAACATTGGCAATGAGGAACGAGACGAATAAAACATTATAGTCCTGCTTCTTTGGTCGTAGTAGTCACATACAAAGATGGGATGCAAGAGGATTTTGATCGCTCCCAGTATTGAAAAACACAAACCATGCAAACTGCAACTTTATTAATTGTTTACACAGTGAGAGGCCTTTGGATGGTCCTCACATCCTTAAATGTTTACCTGACATGACTCACAGCCCGAAATGTTTACTTAACAACTATGTTACAATATATTTTCCTCTGATTTTTTGATACAATCTTGTGTGCAGTCAATTTGGCCAATATTGTTCTTCATTGGAATTCCTGGTTGGTTGGTTGATGCTTTCTCCTTGGTTCATTGGATGTTGCTTATTGTTGTTTGATTCAACTTTGCAAAGTTGAGGTCCTGGAAGTGCAATTGGGACTTTTGGTGCGTGTTCAATGGTTTGTTGTTTGTTGCTTTCTCTTGTTTTCTTCAACTTTGCAATGTTGGGGTCATGCATCTGCAGTTGGACCTGTTGTTGTAGTTTGTAGGATAGAGGATGGGTTTTTGTCCTTATCCATTCACCGGTGGGTCTCAGTGCTACATTTTCATTCCTTAATTTCTTAACAAGTTTGTTACAATACATTTTCGTCCAATTTTTTTTTTATTTTTTTTTTTCTTCTGCAATGTTGTCTGCAGTTAATATGGGCAATATTGTTCTTTAGTGGCATTACTGGTTCACTAGTTGATGTTTTCTCATTACTTGTTGATTGGTTTCTTATTTGCATGTTTTTGTTTCTCGTGTTTGTCTGTTGTTGTTGTTGCAGTTTTCACGCTTGGGATTCTGTAACCGCGATTGGAACTATGCTTCTGTCATTCCCCATTGATGGGTGGGTTTCTTTGCTAGGTTTGCGCTCATATTCGTTCTTTTTTATTTTCTATTTCCAGTTTTAAAGTGAAATTTTTAAATGTTGGATATGTTTGATTCAAAATCCTCTTCCATAACATCTTTGTATGCGAAGAGAAAATTCGATTTCCATTTTTATATGTCGTTGGTTGTTATGGAGGTGTTCCAATTGCGGATGCAAAATGCCAACCATGCAAACTACGGCTTCATTAAATGTTTACAGAGTGGGAGGCCTTTGCATGGTACTCACATTCTTAAATGTTTACCTGTTAGGCCTCACATCCTGAAATGTTTTCTTAACAGGCATGTTACAATATATTCCTCCGATTTTTTTATACAATCTTGTCTGTAGTAAATTTGGACGATATTGTTCTTCACCGTAATTCTTGGTTTACTAGTTGATGCTTGCTCATTGGTTCGTTGGATGCTACTTATTGTTGTTTGATTCAACTTTGCAGAGTTGAGGTCCTGCAGTTGTAGTTGAGCCTCTTTGTACTTGGTCACTAGTTTTTTGTTTGCCACTTTCTCTTCTTTGCTTCAACTTTGAAGGGTTGGGGTCTTGCATCCATAGTTGGACATGTTGTTGCAGTTTGTAGGCCAGGTGTTGCACTTCTTTCCTTTCCCATTCAACAGTGCATCTTGGTGTCATTGTTTCATTCATGTTCGTTGGTTGTTTTTTACTATTTCCATTTTGCAAGTAAGAATTTTCAATACTGGGAATGCGTGAGCCAAAATTCTCTTGCAGAACATATTTCGTATGTGACTACTATGACCATAGAAATAGGAGTGTGATGTTCTCATGTTGTTGTTATTGAGTTCGTTGTTCACCAGAGATACCACCTCTGTTGCAGCCATAGTGACATTGCAAAGTTTGACAAATCTATGACAAGTGAATCCAGAAGAATACGTGAAGAACATGAAAGAAATCATATTGATACTATGAAAACGATACGTGCACTTGGAAATACATTGCTTAGTCTTCAAAAAATATCTGCTCAAAAAGTAGTCCACGTTGCACTTTCCCAGCCCCTGGAATGTGGTTCAAGGAAATGTGTCTTCACAAACACATCTCCACTTGAGAAACACAAATTGGAACACAGTTTTACAGTTGGGCCACCAAAATATACTATTAAGATAAAATAATATGAAAACTTTTGTAGTAGATATAAACAACATCTATTTTGACTTGAACCAAAGTTTGTTGAGCTCCAACTATATTTCATAGTTGAGAATGTTTTTCTCATAGTTAATGTGTTTCTATGGCTTCATAATTATGATACTAAGTGTTGTTGTGTGAGGGATAAAATTCTTGTATCCCTTTATTTTTCCTCTTCTAAACTTACCCGTTTTTCCCTTTTCTTCTTCCCCTCTATTATGGATTTATGGTTCTATACTTAGTCGCATTTATGTGCTCCCGGGTTCCTGGGGTGGAAAACTGAAAAATACTCATCTCCATCTATATATTCACATCACGAGTCCGACTAACCGTCGTTCGTTTGCATGCTTAGCCAATTTTATGAATGTGAGTTCGCGGATAGGCATTGTCGAACTCTGGTGCCCTGTGTTTGAGGTATACATCTTGCACCCAAAACTTTGGTCATCTACAATTCGACCCCGGACTCCTTGAACTCACAAGCCTGACTCTACCTACAATGACTCCATCTAATCGACCCGCATTTCCATACTTAGTCGAGTCTTCAAAGTTTCGTGGGTTCACAAACTCCCGGGTTCACAAAAGTTTAAAAGAATTTTTCAGTCCCCTCCATCCCCACCACCTTCCGTCCTTCCCAATGTAGATTAATTATGATTTTACTAGTGAAAACTCACTAGAAAGGTTCAAAAATATTGACATTAATAAGTGGAAATATCAAGGACATCTCCCATTAAAATGCATTAACGGGTGAATATTATGGGATTTGATGATTTTTTTGCGTCCATCTTGAATTGGCAAAAATTGTTGGTTATTTTAGTTTTTTTAAGGCATCATCATAGTAACAGTGAAATATTGTACTACCCCACTGTCATCCACAAACGTGCCATCCAAAAATGTATTGAAGTCATGTCCCTCTTTAATATTGTGCATATATTACAGGTTGTCATATTTGAGAATATGATTGCATATGGAAATGCTAACTCATGTTATTAGTGACTATTCAACACACATATTCAAAAAGATTGGTTCTATACTTAGTCACATTTTTGTGCTCACAGGTTCTCGGGGTGGAGAAATGACACATCCTCATCTCCATCTATATCTTCACATCACAAGTATGACCGACCATTGTTCATTTTCATACTTAGCCAATTTTATGAACGCGGGTTCCCGAATAGGCGCTATCGAACATTGTTGCCTCGTGTTCGGGGTATACATATTGCACCCAAAACTTTGGTGATCTACAATTCGATCCCATACTCCTTGAACTCACAAGCCTAACTCTACCTATGATGACTCTAACTGTATGACCCGCCTTTCCATACTTAGTCAAGTTCTCAAAGTTTCGTGGGTTCACAGAATCCCAGGTTCACAAAAGTTTAAAAGCATTTTTCTTTCCCCTCCATCCCCACCACCTTCTTCCCTTCCTAATGCACTTTAATTATTCTTTTACTAGTGACAAATCACTAGACAGGTTCTAAACTATTGGCATTAATAAGCAGAAAGCTCGAGGACATCTCCCATTAAAATGCATTAATGGACGAATATTATGGGATCTGATGAATTTTTTGCGTCCATCTTGAATTGGAAAAAAGTGTTGGTTATTTAGTTTTTTTAAGGCATCATCATACTAACAGTGCAATATTGTACTACCCCGCTGTCATCCACAAACGTCTCATCCACAAAGGTCTTGACATTGTGTCCCTCTTTAATATTGTGCATATATTACAGGTTGTCATATTTGAGAATATGCTTGCATATGGAAATATTAACTCATGTTATTAGTGACTATTCAACACACATATTCGAAAACATTGGAATTAATAAGTGGAAATATCGAGGATATATGCCATTAAAATGAATCAAACCAAGATTTACGAAAGATTATACTATCATCCTCCAGCATTCAATTTAAATACTTATTCCCATTTCTCTCTATCATCAAAAACTTGGGCTTTAAGGTGCCTTCGTTGTAATGTTCTTGGTCATCCACATGTGAGACAACTTAGATATTCCATTCAGGCCCAATTTAAAGATGAGGGAATGATTATATGTGATGTCATCTTTGAGTGAAAAAAACTTTGTTAGCCAACAGAAACTCAGAGACAAAAAAAATTCAAGTATCTTATGATTGGTATTCTCCATGTATTCGATGCTTTGGTTGGTTGAAAGGCCTACTTGAAGATTTGTATGTTGAACTTATTTTTTTTTTTACTGGAAATTGGAAGGGACTTTCAAGTCACCTACAAAATTATCCTTTGTTGAAGTATATATCTTCTTCCAACAACACAGATTTGGAAAATGTATCAAATCCTACAGACCACACAAGAATTTATCTTTCGTTAGAGGATTCGCACATATCGTGGCTTATAAAATGGTCTGGAATATTTGGAAATGACGCCAAATATTACTCCATGCATGAATATGCTCATAGGTAAATTATAAATTTGGATCAACACGAATGTGAGAAACTGTATGGGTGGTTGAATCAACATCCTAATATTACGGAAGTTTCTATTTCAAATTTTGTTGAGCGACTTCTAGGTGTGGAAACAAACTTGAAATAATGTTAGAATCTTTGTCGAAGTTTATTCACCAACCTCTGGATGTAGTAACAGACTCCACATACAATCAACTTTCTATTAGTACTGTACATTTTTTTCACTATTCCTATGCATATGATTGCATCTGGGTCGAAGAGCTTGCCTCTGCTTGCCTGAATATTCTCCTCGTAGCATAAGGTGGGTATATAACCAGGGAACGAGGCTCTCAAAAGTTTTTGATGCCTACATCGACATGTAACTGGGAAAATTTAATGGGAAGGAATCCTGGATTATGTAATTTGCAACACTTTCTAAAGATTACTTTGTATTTCCACCTTCTGCAAGAAGTTTGACGTGTTCAGGTAATGATTTGGTTTCTGAAAATCACCTTTTACTACCACCTTCATGTAATCATTTTGTTTCATTCTTTGAAGAGACCTTGATGTAGTAGTATATTCCAGAGTTGTTTCCACTGAACATCAATCATCCTGTTGTTTCCCTTTCTTTGAATAAGGAGAATGCATTTCTTCTATTGTAGTAGATCTGATATTTGAAACAAAAAAGGAAATTTTCTCAATGGTTGAAGTATTGCCTTGTCTGCATCAAATAAATCACCATGGCCTCGCCGCAATTGCCTCTCGAGTTGTTCATCAGGATCACATATCGATAAGAATAGAGTGCCTTCCTGGTCATAGAGTGTTTCCATCACCAACTTGCATTTGCACAGGTTATTTTATTGCTACCTTCTTTCTTTGTCCTAGTGGTGGATCCTTTTATCCCAACCCACATGAGGGAAATAAATTATCTCTAGGGAATTTGATCGCTTCTAGGAATCTGAGTTGACTATATTTTAATTTTGGTCAACTTAAAAAGGTTTATTTGTGCAACCTAATGTTAGACATAGAAAATACAATTTCTTATTTCTTAAAATATAAAACAATGTATTTTTTTAACACACGACCATTCGAAATGTTCTAGGCATTGTTTGGTATTCATGTCCTTCAAGTATTTTAATCAATCACACAATTAATATTGGTTGTGCCAATGAAATCAAGCCACCATCCACTATGGAAATCGCATTAGCACTGTAATGTTTGAAAATAGATTTCTGACATGTACCTAATGTCAAGGTCATCATCGCACATGACACCCAACCTCCAAAGATTTCTGGACTCACAACAACATTGTAATTGTCGTGACAAAGCAACACTAAATTCGATGCTCTTTATAGGTATGACAATATTGCAGTCTAATTTCTTTGACAATGGCATGCCTGCATGTTCACCGCATTACCGCCCTGTAGTCAATGACATTGTTCTCATTGCCACCACTAGTGTTAATGTCTGAAGCTGACGCTATCTGGAACCTGGAGTCACCGCCAATATGGATGCCTGAAGCTGAAACTACCTAGAGCCTGGGGTCACGACTTGTTACACTTGAAATTAGTATCAATAGTGATCGAAAGTTGATTGTATGTTGAGTCTGTTACTACATCCATAGGTTTCTCAACAATCTTTGACATAGAATTTGGATGTCTATCAAGTATGTTACAACTTTGTCATAAAAGGTTCTGTAATTTTAGAATGTTGATTCAAACACGCATACAGTTTCTCACCTTCGTTAGGATCCAAATTTATAATTTCCTTCTGAGTATATTCGGGATGGAGTAATATTTGGCGTCACTTCCGAATATTCCAGACCATTTTGTGAGCCACGATGTCTGCCACCCCTATGACGAAAGATATATTCTGATGTGATATGCAACATTTGATACACTTTCCAAATATGTGTTGCTGGAAGAAGCTATATACTTCAACAGAGGATAATTTTGTAGGTGACTTGAACATCCCTTCCAATTTACAACAATAAAACAAATAAATTCAACATACAAATCTTCAAGCAGACCATTCAACCAAACAGATGATCAAATACAGGGAGAATAGCAGTCACAACATACTTGAATTTGTTTTGTCTCATCTTTTGTTGGTTAACAAAAGAAAAATCTCCCAAAGTTGACGTCACATAAAACCACTCCATCATCTTTGAATTGGGCCTGAATCGCATCTCTAAGTTGTCTCAGATTTTGATGACCAAGAACATTACAAGGAAGGCACCTTAAACCCCAAGTTTCCTATGATATAGGGAAATTAACACTTAGCAAAGTATGGAATGTTGAATAAACAACTAATGCAGGCAGGCCATATCTAGAAGAGACAAGTTCTTCAAGAAGTTGGGATAGATCTAGCTGGTAGCACCAATGAAGTCCAAGACCCGAAATTGATATTCAACTCATTGTTTTTTACCAGGAAAGCATTTGATGATCAAGTTGAAATCTATAAAAACTATCTACATGCTTGATTATTGTACATATTTGGTTTTTTTTTCCACGGAAGCCCCAATCACAGTAATCATGGAAAACACATTTAAATTCCAGAGAATATATGTTGAACTATTTCAAGACAACTATTTTGGTAAATAATCTCGGTTGTATTTTGTAACCCAGTTTTTCTCAATATAGAATATTTGAGGTTTTTCTATGGTGTTTTCCAATGTCTGATATTGTTTTTTATTTTATTTTGTATTTTATTTTTTGTGTAGTTAAACATGCACGACAAGCTTTTTTTTTTGCTACCTAGCACTTCGATTTAAATAAAAGTTACTCTATTTGCTCCTTACATTTTACATGAAAGAATAATTTGTGATAGGACATATTTATGTGGCTCCCACCCTATACTTAAGAAAAAAATGGGAGGAACTGTCCTTCTTTCATTCTTCAGAGTCCCGTAAATAGAATGAATTAATGACTCTATTTCAACAAGGAAACTCAGGTATTGACGTCATGCTCCTGTTCAATATTCTGCATATATTACAGCTTATTCTATTTGATAATATCTGTGCATATAAAAAAAATTACGTTATATATATATATATATATTCTTTTGCTTATGGGTTTCAACAAAATTTTTGAACCGAAAAACACCCTGCAAATTGGAAGATGCTTTACATTTGGACCATAAATAATTTGTTAATATATATTAATATGAATACTATTGGAATAAATATAAACAAATTCTCTTTAAATTTGTTTTGTCTTCTTCCCCCCTATTATCCTTTTGTGGTTCTATATTTAGTCGCATTTCTATGATCACAGCTTCTCGGGTTCACGAATTGGAAAATGCTCATCTTCATCTATATATTCACATCATGAGCCCGACCAACCGTGGTCCCTTTCAATACTTAGCCAATTATCTGACCACCAGGTCCCGATTTTGCACTATCGAACACTTATGCCCCTTCTTTCGTCATATACATATTGCACCCAAAAAATTTCATGATCTGCAATTTAAACTTGTATTAGTGAGAACTCACCAGGTGTTCGAAATGATTGGCATTAATAAACGAACAGTAGATGTTGTTCTATGAGATACTTAGCCATTTTCCCCTTTTCTTCTTCCCGTCTATTATCCCTTTTTGGTTATATACTTAGTTGCCTTTATATGTCGTGGGTTCCCGAGTTGGCGGAGTGGAAGATCTTCATCTCCATCTATATCCTCCCATGATGAGTCTGACTAACCATCGTTTCTTTCCATACTTAGTCAATTTGATGGTTGTGGTTTCTGGGGCAAGCACTATCAAACTCTGTTGCTATTTGTTCCGTGATATACATATTGCACTCAAAACTTTCATGATCTACAATTCCACCCCAAACTCCTTGAACTCACAAGCTTCACTCTACCAGGGTTCACAAAAATTTCAAAGCATCTATCGTTACCTTCCATCCCCACTACCTTCGCACCCTTTCTAATTCACATTAATTATGGTTTTACTAGTGACAACTAAACACACTGGTATGACACAATTGGCATTAACAAGCAAAAAACCTCGAGGAAATCTCCCATTAACACGCATTAAACTGCCATTTATAGTACTTTGAATGATCTTCATTCCTTTCTATACTTAGCCAAATATTTCCACCGGTTCCGTGATATATATATCTTGCACCCAAAAATTCTTTGATCTACAATTCCACCCGGGGATCCTCCAACTCACAAGCTTCACTTTACTCGGGTTCATAAAAAGTTTCAAACCATTTATGTGTCCCTTCCATCCTCACCACAATCATGCCCTTCCCAGTGCACATTAATTATTTCGGACTCTAGATTAACTTCCATTGTTTTGTGACCTGCAAATAGCACCTAGACCTCCGTGATATAAAAATTGACTGCCGGAATCCCAGATCATCCCCTCTTCCATGTTACACATTATGAATTAAAATTTTCCGAGCAATACAATTTGACTATCGGGGCCTCACATCTCCTAGGGAAACCTTGTCACTCTATTTTGGATCCTCGGGTTGACAGGTTCCTGAAATCTCCAATCTCTAGTCATTGTTTCATGTGTCAGCCACCTTCGTACTTATTTCCAAATATGCAACAACAAAGGTTTAATGCTAATATTTCATCATGAAACAATTGTAAAGATCATCATTAATAATAAAAATCCTCGATGAGACAGTCACACTGACTATCCATACACAACTTGTCCATAAACATGTAGAAAAGATCTTGCCAGGTAATGGGAAATCTATTCAAAATTTCAATATATTAGTGAACACAAGTCTGGGATACCGTTTCCCTATTCCATACTTAGACACTTTTTTTATTGCGGGTTTCGAGACTGACGAGCTCAAAATTGTATTTAGAATCTTTTACGACTTGCAAACAGTACTCGGAGTTCCACGATATACAATTTGTCCGCTAGAATGCCTCATCATGAGCCCGACCATCCATCATTCCTTTCGATACTTAGTTGCAAGTTGGTTGTATGTTCATGACATGGTACATTTCCATGGTTTCACATGCTGCAACCATTGTGTATCGAATCTGGCCTACCTTTTCCCTATTCCATACTTAGACACTTTTTTTAGATTGCGGGTTCCTAGACTGGTAGGCTCAGGATTGTGTTTCCAATGTTCTGTGACTAGCAAACAGTACCCGAAGTTCTGTGATATACAATTTGTCTGTAGGAATGCACCATCATTCCTTCTTTCGTCTTACGCATTATGCGGTCAACACTTCTAAGAGATACAATTTTACCCTCAGACCCTCACCTCTACTGGTTGTATCTTGTAGCCCTATTTTGAGGCCTGACCAACTGCTTTTGATAATTAGCCATTCCTTCATTGTTGTTCCCTGTCCCCGCCACCTTCGTACTTCTTTCAAGATATGCAATTAGTAAGCTTCAATTCTAACACTTTGTCATGAAGAACCTTAAACATGCCATTAATGAGCGAAAGGCTCAAGGAGATATCCCACACTTTTTCCATATACAAAATGACCGCCAGACTCCCACATCATCCCCTCTTGCGTGGTACACATTTTTCACTCAAAAGTTCTGAGACATACAATTTGACCCTCAGGAAGTCACGTCTCTAGGGGAACCATTGTCACCCTAGTTTGAAGCTCGTCCGACCACTTTCCATATTTTCCCATTTCATGGAATCTCTTTCGCGGATCCTCGGGTTGGTGGGTTCATGAAATCTCCAATTCTTAATCACTGTTTACTGTGCCCGCCACCTTCACACTTATTTCAAAGTATGAAAGGACCAAGTTTTAATGCTAACAATTCATCATGCAACAACAGTACAAACCGTCATTAAAAAGCAAAAGGCTCGATGAGATAGTCACATTGACTATTGCTATATAACTTTCCCAGAAATATGCAAAAAAGATCTTGCCAGATAATGGGATATCTATTACAAATTTCAATATATTAGTGAAAACGAGTCCGGCCTACCATTTCCCTATTCATACTTAAGTCATTTTTTTTATTGTGGGTTCCTGGACAGGCGGGCTCACAATTGCACTTCCATTGTTTCATGGCCTGCGAAGAGTACCCAAAGTTCCACGATATAAAAATTGACCTCTGGACTGTCCCATCATGCCCTCTTATGTTTTATGTGTTTTTCACTCAAAAAGTTCCGAGACATACAATTTTACCCTCGGACCCTCACCTCTAATGTGTGTACCTTGTAACCCTATTTTGAAGCCCTCCCGACCACTTTCAATAATTAGACACTCCTTAATTTCTCTTATCCATCCCCACAACCTTCGTACTTCTTTCTAAATATGAAATTAGTAACCTTTCATGCAAACAACTCATCATGTAGGAACCATCAACATTGTCATTAATCAATGAAACGCTCGGGGAGATCTCCCATTAATACACATTAAACCAAGATCTGCGGAGAGTTATAATATCCCTTATGATTGTTCATCTCAAACACGGGTCATCGCGTTGGTGCGTTCACAAAATCTCCAATTCTTAATTTCTCTTTTCTATACCCGCCATCTTCGCACTTCTAGGTATGCAATTACTAGTCTTTAATGCTAACAACACATCATGCAACAACCGTCAATATTGTCATTAATGAGTGAAAGCCTCGAGGAGATCTCCCATTCACATGCATTGGAACAAGATTTGTCAAGGGTTATATTATCCCTTCCAACTCTTCATTTCAAACATCATCTAGAGAAAACGAATGTTCTCATAAACTTATGGCAACAACTTGACAACAGTTCTATGGATATACAGTGAATATCTTTGGACGTGAGGATCAAACCTTCTAGTGGTCCAAGGAATACTCTTACTATTCATCCCATTTTGCCCAGAATGAAGTGATTTGGACTTCTGGAATCGCTCGTGCAGTCTGCATCCCTGAGGTTTTTGGCTGTAAGGAGGTGGTCTCTTGGTGCGTCGAAAAATATATTTCAAGCCAAATAATTATTTTGTTGTGTGACCATTCTCATGTTTCTTTGTCACCTTAGGTATTCCGCAAGATGTTAATAATATTGTTGGAGCCAACATTGACCTTCAAAGGACAAGACTGCAAGAAGTTTCTAGAAAAACTTGATAATGGGTTGGACCTCTTACCCGAGTTCCTCGAAGACCCAAAAATAGTTCCTGAAGATATCACAAAGTTGCAGGTCATTTCCTTTAGAAATTCATTTCAAGAAATTGCTTGGTTGTTTACAAGAACAATGGGACAGGAATCCACGACAAGCATTTCCCGTATAGTTCTTTATATTTTGTACTTCACAGACAAGGAAAAATCTATTTTTGATTGGGGGAAGCTAATTTCCATTAAAATATGTTCCCAATTTTCACGATTCAAATAAGAGAATACATTTAATATGTCATCCTACTTAATTTTCATGATAGCACATTGCTATCGTTTTTCCAAAACTATCTATGTCCAAGAAAATAAACTATGAATTTGACCCAGTAACATTCTGGTACAAGGCCTTGTGGAGGCACAAGGCCTCCCATTTTTTTTATGAGGTTTTTAATGACTTTGTCTTAGTTTTAAAATATTTATTGTTAGGAAAGGATGCTCCCTGGATGTCTGGCCAGGAAACAAAGTTTTTGGATAGGAAGGGGACACTTGAACGAAAGGAAAATTACAGTGTAATAATGATCTTTAGCTCCAAAGAAAATCCTGTTTTCCTTCCATGTGACATCAAGGACAAGATGTTTGTTATAGAAATAGAAAGGAAATGCAACTACTTCTTTCATTTTTTCCATGGCAAGAGAAAAAAATAGTTCATTCCTCTACCTTGGAAAGTTGGAGACTTCGTGTCCAGAAACATGAACAAGATTGAGAATTCATAGGCCATTTCAAGAACTTGAACTTAAAATATGTTGAAAGGATAAGAGGGTTCGACTCTAATGGGATTTTTCGAGAACATTTACTATCAGTTGGCTTTAGTAGCTCTTTTATACATAGAAGCCTGACCAAAGACAAAGACAGTGACAACAACACTCGTGCTCCTGACGATGACGATGTAGAGACTTTGCATAGAACAACTGAATTGTACAGACAACAAGGAAAAGGCTTCAGTGAGAATAGTGTCCAGTCCCCGACCAACACTCCCAAGAGAATGACATCACGGATCATTGCTTCAAAAACCCACCCTAGTAAGAAAGAAACCCAGAAATATTCAAACGAAGGAGGACATAAGAACCCTCCTCGCAGAAAAATTGATAGTTCTCACAAGATTCCTGTGATGAAGACGAGAAAAAACATTGTAGGGCAGGCGGAAGAGCCCAAAACTAAAAGTGAGGAAATGCAACTTGAAACGTTTTTGGATGACATGTTCTGCAAAGTTGATCTGCCCATAGACGCGATGCACCATAGTTAGAAAATGGAAATAGTTGAGACCGACATTTTTTACAAAGATGAATCCTTCGTATTCTAGAGCGTTTTTTTTTTACAACCAATCTAAAAATTTAATTATTGAAAAGAGAGATGTAACAAATAAGAAAGGGAAATCTTATTCAGAGACTAACCTTAGGAAAATGAAATTGTCCCAAATTTCTTGATTTCACCGCGCAACCGTAGATTCTCTTGATGATTCCATAGGAGGAATTGAAGTGGAGAATGCCAGACTGAAAGGCTGAATCAAGGAATTGGAGGACTCTTTGATTCCTACCCCAGTGTTTGTTAGTCCTTTAGCCAAAACTGTGCCTGCCACCCCTGCATCCAGGTTAAAAGGATCCTCCAGCCTCCTCACATCTTATAGAGGCTATGTAGAGAAGAATATCAAGAAAATAATGCAACTAATTACTGAAGCCTGGGAAACATCACAAATTATAGATTCCTTTCGAACGAGGGGAAATGATTTGCACGAACATTTGCAAATGAATTTAAAAAATGAAGAACGTTTCTATCTACAGATGGTGATCCCTTTTGACAACCATGTCATCAACATCTCATATATGAAAAGAAGACAAGAGGATCTCCGCTCCCCAAACCATATCAAACAATTAAAAGTATGCTAGAAAGAGAAATTTAAGAACCTACAACTCATTATCGAATCATGTGAACAAGCCATATTAGAGAAAGAATAATTATTTAGAACCCTGACCGAAATAGACTTAGCCGGAAGTACCAACGAGGTTCAAGACTCAAACTTAATCCTCAAATCCTTGTCCTTAACCAAGCAAGCCTTCGATGAACAAGTTGATATTTTAAAGGGGTTGTCTTTAGAAAATTTTTAGGGCATCCTTGAATATGGTGAAGATGACATCGAGAAATGGCTAGTGGACTATTCGACACACAATGAAGAAATTGAACAGGCTTTGCATAGTATTTTTATGGATCTAAGGAAATTAGAAAATGATTTTTTCAACATAGAAATCCAGGATGAAATCAACGTGGCCCCCATGAGAAGCTACATTGAAGAATGGCTCCAAAGGAGAATGGACAAGCTCACCGATGAAGAGCAACAACTGGTTGGCACAATTCCAATGGTCATCAACGAGAGAAACAAAAGGCATCAGATTCATAGTAAGTCTATACTGATCACATCTTGCTTTCTTTATCAATCCACTAATTCTACCTCTTTAAATAGAAATCTCTAACCAAAGACTCATAACTTCTAGTTTCTTCTTTTTAGGTCTTCCTCTCTACTGTCGCACACTTCTTCTTTCTACAGTCCTATTTCTTGTACTTATTTATTTTATGGTCCGCGGGAGCCCTAATCCTAGTCTATATGACAAACGCATTTAAATTTCCAAAAACATGTAATAGATTCCATAAATATGTAACAGACATTATTAATTTTTGATAAATTTCAAAGAAAACTAATCCGGGAAACTTTTCGACGATGCCTTGTGGGCTGCTTTTGGAATGTTAATTTTTTTTTCTTCAACTATGTTGGATGTCAGGGAATTGTGTTTATTATATTTGAATGTTTAATGTGTGTGATTCCTGGTACTTTTTTCCAAGAACCTTTATTTCAATTCATTGAGACATAAATTTTTTAAGTCTCATATTTGAACTATACACGCCCCAAAAAAAACTTAAACAGGAGTATCACATCTAAAAAAAACATAGTAGGATTGACATCCTCCTTCACATATTAACAACATATTAATATAATATTATGATTAACTAATTTGGGAGGTTCTTTGGGGGTCATCTACCAACCCAATGTCTTATGGTTGGCGTGTGACACACTCGCATGAGTCATCTTTTGCATGGATACCACATGTACTTCAAGTTACTTCCCACGTGTCTCAGTTGCTTCAGGATTCTATTTCTCCCTTGGTCCCGCCATAACATTGCATTTATTCCCATTCTGATGCAGGAGCATCGCCCATGTCAAGCGAGCCAGCGCGGAAAGCGGAGAACAGCTGGACAAGCCAACACAATTTCTTTTTGGATTTCACCTTGAGATTGTTGCGTGAATCTTTAATGAAGTCATTTAAAGAGGAGGCACACTTATATATTATAATGTACCTTGAGCGGATATCTCTCGTCCTTAGTAGATAGTCGACATTTAATAGATTTAATGCAGTTAGATAGGAAATTTAATTCTAGATTTGATAGCTTTAGAGCGCAAGAGGGAAACGGGATATAGACACCCTCCTTTGTACATTGTAACATTATTATGAAGAGAGCATTCAGGAAGAGAAGAGAAAATAGAGAAGTGTATGAAGAACACCCATGTACAGGCATTTGAATTAATAGAAGAGAACGTTGATTCAAATCCATGGTTGGTGTTATTCTCTGTGTATTTATGATGTTATGCTCATGAATGTTTTCTTTCTGTCATACATTTTATTTTATATGTTGTGTATTTGATTTCATGGTTGAATAGAAGTCTGAGAGAGAATGTGAATGAGTTTCAATTGTTTCTCTAATTGAGCCAAGAGATTCCTGCAAGTAGTGCAGTTGAATTGTCCGCAAGGAGTGCATTAACAGAAGGGTTCAATTAGAGTTAGATTTTTTTCTCATTCATCTCATAAGTGCAGGGGCATAGTGTCGTGCAAGGAGTGTGCAGGCCAAGCTAAGTCTCAGAGTTGCGATTCTTAGCGAAAGGGATTGAAAGATTATTGTTGCAGGAGTGCGCAGGATCAAAGACTTCAACACTTAGACGTTGTTGAAGATTTGTCGCAAGGAGTGCGTGTAAGAGTTTCCTGAAGGGGCTCGAAAGTTGTGAGAAAAGATCGGGAAGGATAGGCCTTCGATTTCGTCGAAGGATGGTATAAACAAAGTTGTGTGAGGAAGGCGTACAAGAAGCATCACAGGTTTGTGCGCAGAGTGACGAGTTCTGCGGAAGAGCATCTCGTCATTTCGTAGATTTCATTTGCAAGAAACAGACGGACAAATTTCTCCGAGAAGATTTCGTGAAGCCCCGAGGGCCATTGGATCTTGTGGAGGTACAAGGAGGCTACAGTGCAGGTGCAGAAGAAGTTCGAAGCTCAGGAGGGAAGGAGCCGTCGACCCGAGTCACGAGGATCGTCAGATCAACTTGTGATATCGTATATCGGAAGTCGACGTGGAAGTTATTTGACCTCACGAGAAGTGAAGTTGCGAGGGAGTGAGATCGTGAGTCTTGGCATATCGGACATTGGAAGACGACATAGAAGTTATTTAACCTTGTGAGAAGCGAAGTCGCGAGGGAGCGAGATCGTGAGGTTCGGTGTTTCGGCATCTCGTGTATCGGGGTTTGCAGAACCGAATGTTTGGTGTCGTGAGTAGCGAAGTCGCGATAGAGTGAAGTTCCGATAGTGGAGAAGAAGAAAGTCAGCGTTGACTGACATATCGGGTCTCGGGAATTCGAGAGCCCTGTGATCGATAGTGAACTCGCGAAGCCGTGAAGTTCTGATCCTCCGATAAGTCAAAGAAGGGGGTCACACGAAGAGAACTGTGGGTGCAAATTTCCTGATAGGGAAATAGAAGAACCTTAGAGTTCTTCAGGCCGAGAAAGAAAGAAGGTCCTGAGGAGTGCGGTTGCGGTCAAAGTGGTATCAGAGAAGGAATATTTCTTTTCTTTCTGTAGAAAAGAAGAAGAAGTCGCCATGTCGTCGAGGAGAGAAAGGTAGTCACCTGATCCAGAGGACAGGGAGGTGTGAAGAAGAGGCAGGCCGGAAGGAAATCCATAAATGGAGAGGCAGATGAGAGATCTCCGAGCAAGGCTCGAAGACATGGAGACAACACAAAGACGCGGAGTCGGTGCTAGAGATTTCAGTGATTCTGAAGTTGAAGAGGAGGCTGGACATGAAGAAGGAGAGGTCACAGTAGAAGATGCATCAACCGAGCGATTGATCAAAGCCATTTCCAGGATGGGTGCGAAGGCGAAGATGGACATTCCAGTCTATGAGGGGAACTTGGATGCAGAGGAACTGCTAGATTGGATTAGAGCTCTTGACACTTACTTCGATTATGAAGATATCGAAGAAGATAAAAAAGTCAAGCATGCAGTTACGCGCTTGAAAGGACATGCAACATTGTGGTGGGACGAGCTACAAGCAGACAAATGCTGCAAGGGAAAGCAAAAGATCAAGAGTTGGGATCAAATGATCGTGAAGATGAAAGTGAAGTTCATCCCAAGGGATTATCAAATCACACTGTTCAGGAGAATGAAAAACCCGAGACAGAAGTTGATGACAGTTAAGGAATATACTGAGGAATTCTATCGGCTGAACATCAGAGCAGGTCATTGGGAGAGCAATGATGAGAAAGTTGCCAGATATCTGAATGGTCTGAGATATGACATTCAGGATGAATTAACCATGCTAACCATCCGAATGGTGGAAGATGCTTACCAGATGGCTCTAAAAGCCGAGGAGAAGTTGAGCTGAAAGCAAGGACAGCGAGGGCGAGGCAGAAGCCAGCCAAGAGGCAAAGCAGTCGCCCAGGAGAAATTCCAGAAGCCCAAGGAGGAATGGAAGAAACCTCAGGGTAAGGTTGAAAGAGGTGGAACCTCACAGAGGGGGCCACATGTTGAACAGAGAGGGCATCATATGGAGCAGAGCGGAGGATATGCAGACGCAAATACTTTTCCTCATACCAGAGGCAGAGGAAGAGGTCGAGGTGGAGTTATCACATGCTTCACATGTGGAAAGAATGGGCACAAGTCATATGAGTGTCCAGAGAAAAAGAAGGACATTGGAGAAGCTCACATCACTGAAGCACAGAGGCAAGATGTTGAGGCTGAAGATGCAGAAGGCGGAAGATTTCTTATGATGTGAAAAGTCCTTTTGACACCCGAGAAGGAGGTGGAAAGCTCGGTTCAAAGGACCAGACTGTTCAGGACTGCTTGCAAGACCAAGGATAGGGTGTGCAAGGTCATAGTTGACAGTGGTAGCACGGATAATCTCGTATCCACAGAGATGGTAGATAAATTGGAGCTAGAGACGACTGATCATCCCAGTCCATACAGAGTTTCATGGCTACAGAAGGGACACCAGGTAACTGTTACTAAACAATGCTTGGTTGAATTCAAGATAGGTGGATATAATGATAAGATTTTATGTGATGTTATTCCCATGGATGTATGTCATTTATTGTTGGGTAGACCATGGCAATATGATAGAAATGTGATTCATGATGGGAGAATGAACACATATACCTTGGAGAAGAATGGGAGAACCCATATGTTGCTTCCGATAAAGGACAAGGAGGTAAAGCTGAAAGTGAACAACACAGTACTTCTCATGAGTGGGAAGGAACTTCTTACAGAGGTTAAAAAGAAGGAAGATCCACAATTCTTTGTTATCAGGAAGCCGAGGATTATTATGACTAGCACAAGAGTGGATGATTTACTCGTTGAGGTTCAGGAAGTGCTGGAAGATTTCGTTGATATCATAGTGGATGAATTACCTCATTTGTTGTCACCAATGAGAAGTGTGATTCATCACATAGACCTCATACCAAGAGCTAGTTTGTTGAATAAATCCGCGTACAGGTTGACACCGCAATAGAATGAGGAGGTCAAGAAGCAGGTCTAGGAGTTGTTGGACAAAGGATTGGTCAGGGAAAGTTTGAGTCCATGTGTTGTTCCAACAGTGTTCAGTCCGAAGAAAGACGGAGGTTGGAGGATGTGTACCGACTCAAGGGCAATCAACAAGATAACCATCAGATACAGGTTTCCACTGTCGAGGATGGATGATTTGATGGATTGCCTAAGTGGGGAAAATTATTTTTCAAAGATTGATCTAAATAGCGGATACCACCAGATTCGCATGAGAGAAGGCGATGAGTGGAAAACAACATTCAAGACAAACGAGGGTTTGTACGAATGGCTAGTCATGTCGTTTGGCTTGACGAATGCACCGAGTACTTTTATGAGGTTGATGAATGAAGTCCTGAGGGAATTCATCGGGAAATTTGTCATTGTTTATTTAGATGACATACTGATTTATAGTAAGTCAGTGGTTGAACACCTGAAGCATTTGGCCATAGTGATGAAGAAGCTACAGCAGGAGAAGTTGTTGATCAACATGAGGAAATCTTCATTTATGAAGACAGAACTCATTTATTTGGGTTTTGTTGTTTCGGCTAATGAATTGAATATGGATCCAAGTAAAGTGGAGGTAATTAAGAATTGGCCATCACCGAGAAATGTGTTCGAGGTGAGGAGTTTTCATGGTTTAGTTAGTTTCTACCAGAAGTTCATCAGAAATTTCAGTGGGATTAGTGCAGCGATGATGGATACAGTGAAGAAGTAGCATAAGTCTTTTCACTGGACAACAGAGGCTGAAAAGAGCTTCAATCTGCTGAAGCGGAAGATCACGGAACAACCGGTTTTGTTGTTGCCGGATTTCATGAAAATATTTCAGGTGAAATGTGATGCGAGTGGGTTTTCCATAGGAGTGGTCTTGAGTCAGGAAGACAGGCCAGTTGCATATTTCAATGAGAAGTTGGATGAGGCGAAACTGAAATAATCCACGTATGATAAAGAGTTTTATGCTATCATATAGGCGTTAAAGAAGTGGAGGCATTACTTGATCCCGAAGGAATTTGTATTGTACAGTGATAATCACGCATTACAGTTTGTGACTCAATAGGAGAAGTTGAATCAGAAACATGAAAAATGGGTAGAGTATATGCAGAATTTCACATTTGTGATCAAGCACATTTCGGGTACTGCTAACAAAGTGGCTGATGCTTTGAGCAAGAAATGTTTGTTGTTGCAGGAGTTCTGAGTCCAAACATTAGGTTTTGATAATCTCAGGGACATGTACGTAGGAGATGCAGATTTTGGAGAAGCGTATGAAGAAACTGAGAATCCAGTTCTCAGAGATAGAATTCCTTGGATAGATTACATGATCCAGGAGGGATTGTTGTTCAGAGACAATCAACTGTGTATTCCAAATTGCTCCATGAGGGAGAACTTGTTAAAGGAAAAACACAGTGGTGGATTGGCAGGACATTTTGTCCATGACAAGACATTCGCGAAGCTGAATGAGTCATATTTTTGGCCAGGGATGCGAGTAGACATCAAGAGATTTGTTGAAATGCAAAATTTGTCAGCATTTGAAGGGAAGAAAGCAGAATGCAGGTTTTTATCAGCCATTTCCCATACCGGAGAGGCCATGGGAGGCGATCAGCATGGATTTCATACTGGGATTGTCGAGGATGCAAAGAGGATTTGATTCCGTCTTTGTAGTAGTGGACAAATTTTCTAAAATGGCACACTTCACTCCATGCTAGAAGACCAGCGATGCGACGCACATTGCAAATTTTTTTTTCAAAGAGATCGTTAGACTTCATGGATTGCCGAAAAGCATCGTTTCGGACAGAGACACTAAACTCATAGGGCATTTTTGGAGGACCTTATGGAAGAAGCTAGGAACTAACTTGGCGTTTAGTTCAGCGTATCATCCTCAAATGCATGGACAAACAGAAGTGGTGAACAGAAGTCTGGGAGACTTGCTAAGAAGCTTGGTGACCGAGCACCACAGCAGTTGGGACAACATATTGCCACAGGCAGAGTTTGCATACAATGATTCGGTGAATCGGAGTACAGGCAAGAGCCCATTTCAGGTTGTGTATGGCACACAGCCGAGAGGAGTTTCTAAGTTATGGGATTCAGAACAGACTGCTACTAGCAGTGCTAATGAAGAAGAATTCGCTGAAGCGATGAAAGAACTTCACAGCAAGGTGAAGGAACGCTTGCTGAAATCAAACCAGGAGTATAAGCACAGAGCAGATCAGCATCGGAGAAAACTTCAGTTTGAAGTTGGTGATCTAGTTCTGGTGCACTTGAGGGAGGAAAGGTTCCCGAGGGGAACATACAATAAACTAAAAATGAAGAAAATCGGGCCATGTAGGGTCTTGAGAAAATTCGGAGAGAATGCTTATGAAATCGAGTTGTCGGATGGCATCGGAATATCTCTGATATTCAATATCGTAGACTTATACCCATATAGGGTTGGGGAAAAGGAAACTGGAACTGAAGAGCCAGTGACCCAGTGGATGAAACAATTACCAGTTGCAGAGAATCCACAGATGGAATGTATACTAGACAAGAGAGTGGGTAAGAAGACCAGGAGAAAGCAGTATTTTGAGCATCTGGTCAAATGGAAGAATCACCCAGTGGAAGATGCCAGTTGGGAAAGCGAAGCAGTAATACAGAAGCATGGACAGACCGTGCAGGAGCTCATGGACAGGAGCCCATGAAATTTTTCAAGCAAGGGAGTATGATGTAGGAGCATCGTCCACTTCAAGCGAGTCAGCGCGGAAAGTGGAGAACAACTGGACAAGCCAACACAATTTCTTTTTGGATTTCACCTTGAGATTGTTGCACGAGTCTTTAATGAAGTCATTTAAAGAGGAGGTGCACTTATATATTATAATGGACCTTGAACGGATAGCTCTTGTCCTTAGTAGATAGTCGTCATTTAATAGATTTAATGCAGTTAGATAGGAAATTTAATTCTAGATTTGATAGATTTAGAGTGCAAGAGGGAAACGAGATATAGACACCCTCCTTTGTACATTGTAACATTATTATGAAGAGATCATTTAGGAAGAGAAGAGAAAATAGAGAAGTGTATGAAGAACACCCATGTACATGCATTTGAATTAATAGAAGAGAACGTTGATTCAAATCCATGTTGGTGTTATTCTCTATGTATTTATGATGTTATGCTCATGAATGTTTGCTTTCTTTCATACATTTGCTTTTATATGCTGTGTATGTGATTTCATGGTTGAATAGAAGTCTGAGAGAGAATGTGAATGAGTTTCAATTGTTTCTCTAATTGAGCCAAGAGATTCCTGCAAGTAGTGCAGTTGAATTGTCCACAAGGAGTGCGTTGACAGAAGGGTTCAATTAGAGTTAGCTTTTGTTCTCATTCATCTCAGAAGTGCAGGGGCATAGTGTCGTGCAAGGAGTGTGCAGGCCAAGCTAAGTCTCAGAGTTGCGATTCTGAGCGAAAGGGATTGAAAGATTACTGCTGCAGGAGTGCGCAGGATCGAAGACTTCAACACTTAGACGTTGTTGAAGATTTTCCGCAAGGAGTGCGTGTAAGAGTTTCCTGAAGGGGCTCTAAAGTTGTGAGAAAATATCGGGAAGGATAGGCCTTCGAGTTCGTCGAAGGACGGTATAAACAAAGTCGTGCTGAGAAGGCTTACAAGAAGCATCGCAGGTTTGTGCGCAGAGTGACGAGTTCTGCGGAAGAGCGTCTCGTCATTTCGTAGATTTCATTTGGAAGAAACGGACAGACAAATTTCTCCGAGGAGATTTCGCGAAGCCTCGAGGGCCATTGGATCTTGAGGAGGTGCAAGGAGGCTACAGTGCAGGTGCGGAAGAAGTTCAAAGCTCAGGAGGGCAGGAGCCAT
>SNQJ01S0009299.1:129041-139998 GCA_010110895.2 Picea sitchensis | reverse complement strand
TTTTCTTTAGAACTCTTAGATTGGCTAATGAAGCCATTAAATCCATCAGAACGAGTTACACCAAATGTCTTGGGTTATTTATACAACCGGACCAGACTCATTCTTCCAATTGACGAACGGTCATTTTCGCCCGTCAACAAATGGCTCTAGAAGGAGGGCCTGAATACAATTGATGGCACGTGGAAGTCGAAAGACTCCTCCCCCACACACTCAATCCCCTATAGTAACAAGGATTCATTCTGACAACAACATTACCTCTCAAACAACAACTACCTCAAACAAAAATCCCCAGATTACCATTGATCCGGTAAAACCAAACCCTCAAGGGTCTGACTTACATGAAATTGTTCGTCAGTCACTTTTAAAGACACACAATGTTTTGGACCATATCAGACAACCTGATCAGCCACTTAATCAACCTCTATATTTCTCTGATATTAGAGAGCAACTTGAAGGCACTGGTCTTCTCCTAAATCCCACAAATCCTGATCCTACCCCTACTCTTGAAGCTGGAGGAGCCGGTATTTCACCTTTTCCACCTCACCCATCCCCTTCCTCTTCAGGAGGAGAATCCTCTGATGAAGGCAGTGTGTCATATGAACCATCTCAGCCTTCGACACCACCTACACCCATGGAAAATCAAAAAAATCTCACCAGACCTTGGCTCGACCAAGACATTGTGGCCATACCTGGACCCCGACACCCTTTACCAAAACACCCAAATAAATAATTACCTAATTTCGATCCTGATTCTAAACAAATCGCCGAAGATCACATAAAAAAAATCATGTTATCCATTAGACTCTAAAATGTAGAACATGAAGATGTAGTATGTAGAATTTTTCCTTACACGTTTGAGGGAAATGCCTCTACATGGTATTTTTCCCAACAACCTCACACCATTGTATCATGGGAAAAATTCGAGTCATGTTTCCTAGAGAAGTTCGGAGATGATAAATCTCCTGAAGTCTTAGTCATGGAACTCTCCAGCTTAAATATGAATCCTAAGGATAAAGTAAAAGATTTTAACCAAAGGTTCCTCACGTTAAAAAATTGAATCCTCGTTGATTCAATGCCCGCGGAAAATCTAATTGTGGCATATTACACCAAATCTCTACACTAGAATGTAGCAATTTGGGTTAAAAGGTCTAAGAAGGCAATTCTACCGGAAGCCTTCGAGGAGGCAAGCCAAATCGAAAAATATATTTTGAGCCTAAAAGATAATCTTAGTAATGAGGCAGAGATAACCCCATCTTCTAAGAAGAAAATAGAAATTCTTCCTAGACCTCCCCAAACCAAAACTCAATCAGAGACCTCATATTTGGAAATTTTACAAAAGGTCATCCAGAAATTATCAAATCAAGTCATAGACTTGAGGAGATCAGTTGAAGAAGAATCTTCAAGCAAAGGAACTTACAAAACTCCTTTTAGAAAACCGTTTCCCTCAAGCCGACCAAACCCAACCCTTGAAGATCTGAATTTTGAAAGCTTACAATATACTATACGGACTATCCTTAAAGCACATGATAACCTAGCCCCCCCTGAGAATTCTAAAGATGTGGTTGAAGAGGAAACAGTCGAAGAAGAATAACCATCTCCCAATATCTTCGGACATTTTTCCGACAATATTTTTCAAGCCAATTTTGAAACTGTCCATCCTTATAATACCAGAAGAAAAACTTAGAGTAAACCCTCTTCTGAAATAGGTACTAATATGCCTCAAAAAAATTTTAAACAAACTTAAAAAAAACAGAATTTAGCAGCCCGAAGTTTAGAATATGATTTGATCGAAGACCTAAAGAAACTTAGAGCTAATATTTTTGTTTACGAACTTTTGAAGTTTCCCTTGCTGCTACAGAAAATGCTTCAGAACATTGCGGAAAACAGTAAAAACAACAATCTGAACAACAAGAAAATTGAATAAATCAGTCCTAAGATAGCTCAAAAGGTCCCTACTAAAACAACACTTGAATCCTCAGATAAAATAGACCTCACTGAAAAAACTGTATCAAATGTAGATAAAGTAATTTCAGGGACAACGACTAAAAATCAACAAAGTTCTATTGTTAATACTCGCAAAAATGTCCCACCTTTTTAATTAAATTTTTAAATTTTCAAAAGAAATGTACATAACTTCATGTTAGATTCTGGCACATCATCAAATGTGATTCCTTTGTCTATATTCCAAAAAATCAATGTTGAAGTTCAACCTTAGTCTTAAAATCATTCAGCTCGATCAGACAAATGTTAAGGTAATTGGTGAATTAAAAAATGTACTTGTTAGGCTATCCTCTAATCCTAAGGTTCACCAAATTATTGATATCATTGTTGTTGATATCCCTGAAGTGTACGGTTTATTTTTAAGCAGGGATTGGTCCGAATAGTTACATGGATACTTTGTGACAGATTGGTCTCATTTGTGGCTACCAGAGAATAGAAAGCCAAACAGAATTAGGATTAATCGTGAGCGTTACCTCAAGCACACCATGACCGATTTGAATGATGCTAATGAGCCATTTACTGCTTCCACTAATTCACTCAAAATCCAGGGAATGAACACATTTTTCAATAACTTCATGGCAGAAACTTCCATCATCACTGATCTGGAACTCAAAATCCAGGGAATGAACAACTTTTTCGATAACTTCATGGCAGAAACTTCCATCATCACTGATCTGGAACAACAGATAGAACTCATGATATGCACAAAGTCAACAACTTTACCAAATGTGACAAACATAGCCGATGAAGCTCACGTATGGTCTCTCTACTTTGATGGATCCAAATCTAATGAAGGAGCTGGTGCAGGATGTGTACTCATAGACCCGACAGGTAATAAAACTTTGATCGCCTGTCGATTAGAGTTTGAATGTACAAACAACACCGCCGAATACGAGGCACTTTTGCAAGGACTCAAGAAAGAGATAGATATGAATGTGCAGAACTTAATGGTATTTGGTAATTCGGAAATTGTGGTCAAATAGGTAAGAAATTCCATACATTTCCTATCACTACACTTGAAAAAATTTCAAGTCGAGGTATAGAATCTAATGCACAAATTTTTTGCATTTAATATCAATTCCATTCCGAGATTAAACAATTTTGAGGTTGATTTATTATCTAACATCGCTTCCAAACTCTTGCCCGCAGAAGGCCTTTTTCCAAATGCATTTTCAATTGAGTTATTGTTCAAACCATCAGTCATGGACAACGTCACTAACTGGAGAGTGTTCGATGATGATCAGTAGATCATTAGTGTTTTTCACATGGAGGGCACTTTTCGAGGTGTGGTTATTGATGAAGGCACCCATGATGAAGATCTCCACAATTTTACGGTAATATCAGACTCGAGGTCTCCCGAATCAACATCAGATCTGGTAAATTCTATCCCTAAATCCATGGTAAAATTAGAAAATTTTTATGATCTGCATGATAAATTCAGGAAATCAGTAAATTTTAAAACAAACAGTTCTTCCTTGACCCATGAAAAAGTAAATCTAGGGACTAACGATAATCCACAATGTATTAATCTGGGAACGGGATGTTCCGAGCAAGAGAGGTCAGCCTTTATAAAACTATTTAAAGAATTCAATGATGTCTTTGCTTGGAAATACAATGATTTAAAAACTTTTGACCCTAACATTATACAACACATCATCCCCATGAAACCCCAGACTCAACCTTTTCAGCAAAAGATGAGAAAGATGCACCCTAAGCTTGAACACACGGTCAAGAAAGAATTAAAAAAACTATCGAATGAAAAGATAATCTTCCCAGTAAGACACACACAATGGGTATCTAATCTTGTCCCTGTAAGGAGGAAAAGTGGTGAAATTCGACTTTGTGTCAATTTTCGGAACTTAAACCGAGCGTCTGACAAAAACAATTATCATGTTCCTCTAATGGAACAAATTCTCCAGGCATGTGTCTAGTCTAACCCGCCCATGGCCACTTGGTTATATCCTGAAAAACCATCCATCATAGATATCCTATTTTCCCCCAACACTTTCTGTAGTATATGATCCATCTTGGGAAAGGGGTAGTTATCTCTTAAAGAGAATTTATTCAGGTTCCTAAAGTCCACACATAACCTTATTTCCCCACTATTCTTTCTCACTGGAACTAAATTAGCATCCCATTCAAAGTACCTTAAGGGAATAACAAGCCGAGAATCTAATAATTTTCTCACCTCTTTGTCAATGGTAGGAAAAAGAAGAGGATTAACTTGCATGAGATTCTCCCTAAAAGGATTAGTAGCAGGTTTGAGGGGTATTCGATGTTGGATTATATTGGTATCATAATTTTCTATGTCCTCGTATCTCCATCAAAAAAAATCCATGTACTATTTGAACAAATGAAAATACTCTGCCCTATGATCAACAAAAATATTTTTGGAAAGATTAATATATTTAGGATCTTTTTCAGTCCCAATATTATATTCCTCGATGATATCATCTTTCGGGTGGACAGTTGATTTGATAGGTACATCATTTCTATCAAATAATTGTTCAAAAGGAACCAATCCTTTGGGAATAAATTTATTCTTAAGATGCAAGATTTTATGTTCAGCCATGTAATTACTAAATTTAGGGATCTCTTCAGCTTACTCATCAATATATTTTTGGTGTCTTCTTCATCATCTGAATCAATATGAGTATTTGCAAACTCATCTATCACTTCCATCAAGTTTTTGTTTTGTTTATCATCCTCAAAAGCTCGCCAGTATTTGATATTATCATGAATGGAATGTTTGTATCTCATATCGATCTAATATTTAATTTGAGGGGTGGGTGGTAATTTAAAGGTATTGGAAGCTACTGCTAAGGAATCAGCTAGTTGATTAATCTCTCTCAAAACAGTAGAAATATTGAAATCTACATAAAAAATTATCAATCATATCCCATACTTGATTTCGTATGCCCTCATTATTGGATGGCTCATTTGATAGGAACATTTTACTTGCTGCACAACTAGCTCCAAATCTCCAAATACCACCAGCTTGGTAATTTGCATCTTTCTTGCCACCTCCAAGACCAAGATCAAGGCTTCATATTCAGCTATGTTATTTGTGGCCTCTAACTCAATCTTGTAGGACAAATGAATTTCTTTTTTGGTGGGAGAAACAAGCATTACACTTGCCCCATATCCTTATTTTTAGTATGCACCATCAAAGAAAATTTTACACAGGCCATCCACTTCCTCCACAAGGATTACAAGAGGATCTACAAACATTGGGGTTTCATTTTACTCTTCATTTATAGATAGGATACAACAACCCAGATCTTCATCAGTGGCATATATGATATTATTCATAGGTTTGTTTTGATCACTAACCACATAATCAAAATTTGTCTCACAGTACATCCTTTTGATATCCCCTCCAAAAACTGGTATAGTGGCATAAGTTATATCCATTTGCATCGTGCCTCCTAATTTTTGTGCCCAAGTTCAACACAAAATCATGTCATAATTGGTTGGTACATCATCCATCATAATAAGTGTAATAGGATGTTGTCCCAAGGTGACAATCATGTCTTTAATCATCCCATAACACTTCACTTTCCTAGCATCAAATGAATAAAGTTAATCATATTGCCTAGTTATTTCCAACCCCTACTTTTCCATGACTACTTTAGGCATAATATTATGTGATGCTCTAGAATAGAGCATACAATTGTGTAGGATATTATCATGAATATTCAAGGTCACATAGAAGGGTTTCACAAATTATACTTTGTCATCAATATGAGGACCAAAACATATTGTAGGGGACTCATCTTGTATATTCAAAGTATCAGGAGGATTTGTTGATCCCTTCCCCTACATAATTTCCTCAATCTGTTTATGGTACGAGGGATTTTTAGCCAGCTCCACCCACTAGTGCATATTGTAAAAATTTCAACGTTCTATTTGCGGCGTTATGGAAAAAATTGGCCATACTATCGAAAAATAGAGGAAATTTTATTTTATTTTTCATATTGCCCGATAACTTCGATATTTCCATGTTGAAGTATCTCTTGCCATGTTGTCGTCTCTCTTTCCATGTTATCATTTCTCTTGCCACATTTTCCACATAATCGTCTCTCTTTCCACATTTGTGACATAGTTGTCTCTCTTGCCACATTTTCCACATAATCGTCTCTCTTTCCACGTTTGTGACATAGTTGTCTCTCTTGCCACGTTTGTGAAGGTAGTTGTCATAGTTGCGATGTTGTGGAAACTAGGTTTTCCCCCTCCAACAGTCACCTAGTATTTTGACCAAGTCAACTTTGATTTGGTCAATGATCATATAAATTGTGACGTTATAAAATCTATAAATATGTTGCATTTTACAGATGTTGTGAAAAGTTTGCTATAATAACGACACTTCAAAAAAGGTTTGCAGGTCTTCTCAGCTAGAATACAATGCTTAAAGACATTGTAATAGGGCTATTCTCATTTCGTTTTAATTTTCTGATCAGTCAAATTTTAAAGGAAACAACTATTAAAAGACATTGAATTAGGGCTAGAGTACATGATGGGTAATGGTGACCTATGAATGGGGCCAACATTGAAATTTTTTTTAAATTTTTTTGTATGACATCATACATCCTTGAGTCTTGAAACCCTCCCATACCTTCAAGGCATGTGTCTAGTCTAACCATGTCAAATTTCGATGCATACAAGCACATATTGAAGAAATTCCAATGTTGGCCCCATTCACTAGAGCTCACTATGTGGGGTCGGTGCATGAAATTTGTGGTGGTTGAATTGGAAGTTGTATGACATTTCAAGAGAGTTCCAACAAAGATTCTACAAATGGAAACAATGACATTTGAAAAATATGAGACGCCCCATTATGAACGTTGTTGCAAACACGAACGATCTCAAAGATTATGTGGTCGGGACATAAAAAATCCTTGAGTATTGAAACCCTCCCATACCGTCAAGGCATGTGTCTAGTCTAACCATGTCAAATTTTGTTGCATACATGCACATATTGAATAAATTTCAACGTTTTCCCCATTCACTGCTCACTATGCGGGATCGGTGCATGACATTTTTGGGTTGAATTGGAAGTTCCATGAAATTTCAAGAGAGTTCCAACAAATATTATACGGATGGAAACAACGACATTTGAAAAATATAAGATGCCCCATTATGAACATTGTTACAAACATGGATGATCTCAAATATTATGTGTTCGGGACATCATACTTATTCCTTGAGTCTTGAAACCCTCCCATACTGTCAAGGCATGTGTCTAGTCTAACCATGTCTAATTTCGGTGCATACATGCACAGTTTGAAGAAATTTCAACATTGGCCCCATTCACTGCTCACTATGCGGGGTCGGTGGGAGAAATGTCATTATGCTCATTTACCTTCAAGGTAGGCCCCATTCACTATGCTCACTATGAGACATCCATTATATTGAACGTTGATGCAAACATGGATGATCTCAAATATTATGCGGGAACATCAAACATCCTTAAGTATCAAAACCCTCCCATACCTTCAAGGAAACTATCTAGTTTAACCATGTCAAATTTCGATGCATACGGGCACAGATTGAAAACATTTCAATGTTGGCCCCATTCACTACTCATTGTGTGGGGTCGGTGGAAGAAATTTTTGATGGGTGTATTTGAAGTTCCATGACATATTTCAAGATAGTTCCGACAAAGATTATATATAAGGGAATGACGAATGATGACAATGATAGGTGCAGCATGATGAATGTTGATGCAAATGTGGACTATCTCAAAGATTATGTGTGGACATCATACATCCTTGAGTATTGAAACCCTCCCATACCATCAAGACATGTGTCTAGTCTAACCATGTCGAATTTTGACGCATACATGAACAGTTTGAAGAAATTCCAATGTTGTCCCCACTCACTGCTCACTATGAAGGGTCAGTGCAAGATGATATTTGTGGTGGGTGAATGACAATAGTAATAAGAATGATGAGCTGATGACATAGTTCTCACCAACATATGTCCACTTAGTCACAATGATACATCTTTAATATCCTCCAACATTAAAGAAATCCCCACATCAATAGGGAGTTTAAACATTTTCAATAAGTGTGAGTCATTCATACATTCTCCTACCTCATGGAAATTCTCTTGTGATCATTCTCACCAGTATTCACATAACCCCCACATTATATTCCCCTTAGTTACTCAATAATACAAATTTATAAATGATCAAAACTAATGCAACAATGACGGAATAACAAACCTTGGAAGAGAGATAGATGGTTGTAGATAAGCATAGAGGCAAGGAAAATTAGAAAACCTTTAACCCCATTCCCATGAAATAGTTTCTTATTAATTATTCAAGAGATAAGGAAATACTCCACCATCTTTCCCATAAAGCAATCAATGGATTGGACTATTTTTCCCTACATGAGGGCACTGAAAAGGAAGGAGATGCTTGAGGTATTATTGAGTAGAGAAAGGAAACATGTTCCCTTGTGTTGTGTATGGCATGGAATAGATATATTCCCTTATACTCAAATATCACTCACAGACCCACTCTATATATCATCTCATCTCATCTTTGTTTTGTTTTAATTTTATGATCTGTCCAATTTTAAAGGAAACAACTATTAAAAGACATTGTGTTAGGGATAGAGTACATGATGGACAATGATGACCTGTGAATGGGGCCAACATTGAAAGTTTTTCAAAATGTTTATGTATGGCATCATACATCCTTGAGTCTTGAAACCCTCCATATAGTCAAGGCATGTGTCTAGTCTAACCATGTCAAATTTCCATGCATACAGGCACATATTGAAGAAATTTCAATGTTGGCTCCATTCACTACTCACTATGTGAGGTCGGTGCATGACATTTTTGGTGGTTGAATTGGAAGTTCCATTAAATTTCAAGAGAGTTCCAACAAAGATTCTACAGATGGAAACAATGACATTTGACAATGAGATGCCCATTATGAACGTTGTTGCAAACATGGACAATCTCAAATATTATGTGGTCAGGACATCATACATCCTTGAGTCTTGAAACCCTCCCATACTTTCAAGGTATGTTTCTAGTCTAACCATGTCTAATTTCGACGCATACATGCACAGTTTGAAGAAATTTCAACGTTGGCCCATTCATTGCTCACTATGCGGGGTCGGTGCAAGATGACATTGGTGGGTGAATTAAAGGTTATGTGACATCAAATCGACTTGGTAATTCAATAATAAAACCCTCATTAAGTATTATGCGATGACATCAAACATCCTTAAGTATCGAAACCATCCCATACCTTAACCCCATGCCTTTAGAAAAATTAGAAAACATTTAACCAAGTATCTAGTCAGTGATAGTTGGAATAAATTAGAGTGGCATTGTGATGATCCAACTCAATACAAAAGTGTACCTAATTACAACTTGAAAGAATGTTTCCACCAAAATACTCATCCACAAGAGAAAATTGTTGTTGACTTGCTCATCCAATGGAGGAGGACAAGAAGATATATCCTTGTGATATTGTGCACCCATTGGAAGAGTAGTACCATGACATATCAAAGATGATCCCCATTATGGCCATTATGAACGTTGTTGCAAACATGGAAGATATCAAAGATTATGTGATAGGAACATCATACATCCTTGAGTCTTGAAACCCTCCCATATTGTCAAGGCATGTGTCTAGTCTAACCATGTCAAATTTCAATGGATACAGGCACATATTGAAGAAATTTCAACATTGGCCCTATTCACTAGTGCTCACATGGATGATCATGTAATAAATATGACATCTATAACTAAGTATGGGGAAGGTTGTATTTATCTTTATGTTCATATATTTGAAAAGAGGATTAGATCATTTAGAGTATTCAGGACACTCTCGAGATTACTTTTGAAATACAAATAAAGGGGGATAGAAGCCTAACCACATGTATTCTTCTTAATATATTCATGTTGTATTGATATACACAACTTATATAGAAATATAGTGATAGTATATTTTGTTTTCTTTGTCATTGATTTGACCCTAGTAAGAGGGAAATTATCCCCTATCATAACTACCATTTCAATAAGTTGATATCTTCATAAAAAAACCATGTAGAGATTTTAAATCTATGTATGTGAAAACTAAGGAAAATTGCATTGAAACCAATCAACCATCCATCACCATTCTAACCATAAACAACATAGAAGTCAAAAGGATGTTTCTTAATATAGAAACCCAACAAAAATCATAGAGAAAATTCACTAATCTAGGTTGTATCTTGCATAATAAATTTTGGGATATAAGTGTTGGTCACTCTAATTGCTTAATTGATTCAAACAACCAAGTGATACATGAATTGTCAACCCATGGAAGTCTGTTTATTTCAAAGATAACCACGCACTATATATGCTCAATTCCAAAAGCAACTTAGAGTTGTAGTAAAAGAAACTATACTAATCACACTTGCCTTGAATGAACTGAAGTTCTGATTTAAATCACAGGAAAGCAACCTACCTATTGCAAATCTTAAAGATTAATCTAAAGAATCATGGATTACATTTAAATAACACTTGCAACAGGAAAGAACAACTATTATGCAACCAGAGAACAGGACCCTTACTCTCAACAGAGACTTCAGTACTTTATTTCTGATTAACACTTCTTTCACGAAAATAGTAATGCAGAGAAAGCTAACTCTATCTAGCAGAGAACAAGGCCATCTAATTCCTTCCCTTCTAAGCAGGAACCTTAAGCCCTATCCCTGATTAGCATACTTGTGAAAATAACTGAGATCTACAGAGAATAGGATCTCCTGATTCCTTCCTTTCTGAGCAGGAACCCTTAACCCAGTTTCTGGCTAGCACACTTGCAGAAGTAATTGAAATCTACAGAGAACAGGATATTATGATCCCTTCTTCTCTGAGAAGGAACCCTTAACCCAATCTCTGGCTAGCACACTTGCAGAAGTAATCGAAATCTACAGAGAATAGGATATTCTGA
>SNQJ01S0009299.1:102866-117926 GCA_010110895.2 Picea sitchensis | reverse complement strand
ATTAAACGTATAGTAATGAGAAGGGACATTGTATACCTTTGGAATGATCAGATAAAGTGATAGTATGAGTTTGAATATGGGTGATTAAGAGTATAATAGTGGCAAAAAGTATAGGCAAAAAGGTACATTGTGTGGTCCTAACAATAAGTAGTAATAGTGAAATGGTAGAAAACTATGTGAATGTCAATTGGTGCAGTTAATTGACAAAACCAAAAAATTAGTATGGTAATCAAACACTATGGATCAAATCAAAGAGCATGTCTTTTTTATAATTGAAATCATTGGATTGATAGTAGAGAGGGTGATGAAAAATTGAGGTTTATGAAACTAGTCCACTAATTGGAGGAAAAATATATGCTCCAAGTCAAAAACTACAGTATAATTGTATGTTAATCAGAAAACCTTAACAACATGCAATTTTTTTTATAATTGTGTGTGATTATATACCCTTGAATGAAGATGATATTTTAAAGACTTAACCCCTGAGTAATTACACAAAGGAGGCTTAAATGTAATAAAATTAATGGTGTTTTATGTATAACTATGGGTGATATAACATAAGCCCTATTCTAACAAAGTAACAACAATTGGAACCTACAAATAAGAATGGGTAATTGCTACCATTAAAATATCCCTCCAATACTACTTAGACTAAGGACTAAACATAATATAAAATCATTAATTTAACCAGAAACCCAAATTGAAGGCATTGGTTGTGCTCTACATTGCTAGAATCAATTATTTTAGATGAAAAAGACTATATCACTAACCCATTATTTTCTAAGTGTGAGCCCTAATAAGGAAACGGTTGGAAGAAATGATGTTAGAATATAATGGATGTGCTCATTTAACCATAGACAATATAGCAATATTTTCACCCAACCATAGGCCAAAGCCACCTCAAGCACCTTAACCTTGTCAGAGAATCATTCCAGAAGAAAAACCTAGGATGGATAGCCAAACAAATGTGGTTCACCTTTATCCAAGGATAGTGCACCAAGAAAGAGTAACAAGAGATGATCAGAGAGTCCAAACCATAACCAAGAGAGAGTCCAATACAAAACCGAAATCTACTAGTTGCAGTAGCTGCAACAACAAATCTTCTCCAAACTTGGACACAAACTAGCCAACTGCACTGTGCACAAGTGTTGCTTATGTAGTTCTGAGAATATTGTTCAGAATGAAGATTGGCCTTCTGTATTTATACTATTTATGGCAGACTGTCTAGGCCAAATTCTCATCCTGGGTACTAATTCTTGAGTATATAACATTTCCTTTAGCCGACTTCTTTTCTTGGAGGCTAATAACCTAATACAAGTAATTTTCTTGAGTCGACTTGTCTTCTAGGGTTATTAACCAATTAATTAGGGTTTCTTCTTGCTTTCTGAAATATACCATTCTCGTCATCTTTACACGTGGAGGTAAATACCTCCCGCAACTACCATAATATCAACACTCCCTCCTAGATCGGGAGGTATTGAAGGTAATGGTCTTGAGCACAAACATACCATTTACCCGGTAACATCAACATAGTCATATAGACTAACTCATGATTAGATCATGAGCACCATCATCACTATCAGTGTCATCAGCTACATCATCTCTTGAAACCATACTCCATCTGAGTAATCAGACATGATATTGGATAAGTCACTCACTCCATAGAGTGACATAAGAGACATTACTCTAATCCGAACATATGTCCTAGAAGAATAAATGTCCTGGACCATTTTTCGTCTAGGGAATCTCTTTCCATTGATCATCCATCTAGATGATAATCATTTCCAACATTACTGGTAGCTTTTCGAGGCAATCAGAACAATGTCATTCAATAGAACACAATTGTGTCTATCCATAGTAGTACACAACTACAATCCAATGGTACACTGCTACACCAAGTAGAAAACAGATGCTTGATTAGTGACATATAGTCACAATCAGTGGAACACATCCACCACAGTAGTATACATCTATTGTCCAGAGACATACAGTCTCCATAACAATCATATCATCTGATATCAACCTGCACAAAAAACATTGTTACAATATAAATTGAATCATATGGGTCATTCTTCCACTCACCTCTGTGAGATATAGAAGAGATTCTTCACTCAGAGAGTGAAACATCAATGATGATCTATCTAGACTATTCTTCTCAAGCAAGAAAGAATAATTGTCCTAATTTCTAAGCCTGGACCATTCACCTATCTAGGCCATTCTTTTGGCACTAAACAAAGTGAAATCTGGAGAGAATGAGTCTGTCCTAGGGAATGCATGTCCCTGATTGTTGAACCTGGACCATTCACCTATCTGGGCCATTCCTTTGGCACTAAACAAAGTGAAACCTGGAGAGAATGAATCTTCCCTAGGGAATGAATGTCCGGACCATTTCCAAAGGAAATGACTGTTCTGTACCAACCTTCAAAATGGAACATTATTCGAAACTTATCACAACTGTAAGCTTTGAAAGAATGACTGTCTGATGATGCGGACCAGTCTTATTGGCCACTATTGAGAGTGACCAACAAGAAGAGAGACTATCCTAGACCATTCCCCCACACTGGCCACAAGGGGAATCGTTTTCTATGATACATCAACAATCCATCGAACCATTTTCATTACGAAAATGACTGTTCAATCTCGACCATTTTCCGAACTGGAAAATGCATGTCTGTCAGAAATCTCAAACCACTTTCCGAAATTAAAAGGAACTGCTCATCCTGGACCATTTTTCGAACTTGAAAAATGATTGTCCATAAATCAATAGCACATCAATGATCCCTCCCAACCTGGGAGTCATCTCTTCCCTTTTAATAAGGAAGTTTTCTCCATGAGCTGCAACTTGAGTATGAAAAACTCTTTCATCTTGGACAGAGGCTTTACCAAAATGTTTTCTTATGTGCTCATCTATGGAGATATATATTGGAGACCCACTTTTGCTTTTATGGACTTCATCATGGAGAATGTAATTCTTGATCTCAATGTAGTTCGGTCTTTCTAGAACACTAGTTTTTTGAAGTCTTCATATAGCTCTTCTCATTACAGTATATCATAGTTGAATTTAGTTCTTTTGTTTCCATCTAGCTCATAACATCTTGGAAAGGATCAAACTGGAACATATCCATGTGGTACTTCTTATGTCATCATGAGATTTTTTCATGGATTAGCAATCCATCATCCTGGACTTCTGAGTAACGATTTTGATACAATATATTTTTTATAGAAAGTTTTCACCACACTTTTGTTATGCATTGGAGGCTCTCCACCAAGTTGTTTTCTACCATCTGCATAAAAGAGTCTCTTTCTAGTATACCTCAAAACCTTGAGGTTGCTATGCACTTCTTTGTTTGATTATTTTGTTGAGGAGAACAGTCTTTGCACTCATCTGATGTAAACTCCAACCCATGGATATTGCAGACGATATAATGGCTCATGTAGAGGTATGTCTGGTTTACTGGAACAAAGCAATCATCATAGTCTTCTCCCTCCATCTGGGAGAAACATCTAGTTCTGGATCTCTCAATGCTTACATTCATAAGTATTCCATACACTATTCTTCATCACAACTTTCATTTCCCCTGCTTGATTTCTTTTAGTGATTTTAGGTCAAGCTGGTAGTCTTATGATTCTCAATACAATGACTGGTTATTCTAGATTTTCTTTCTCTCTTGGAATCTTCATGTTCTTCCTCATGTTTCTCTTTAGTTCTTGGATCCATGGGGTTTTCTATAGAGTCCATGCCCCGAAGATTTTGAATTTTTCCTTTCATCAAAGGATCATGTATGTGGATGGAAAACCAGAGATACTTTGAGGTTGCTTTTCAAAGAAGACATCTTCTAAAGTCATGGATACTTTGAGGCTGCTTTTCATGGTTGCTACCATGGATAGATACTTCATTATATTCAATGGATCATATAATTTAGGATTAGCTCCCTCATAATCCTTACTCCATTCATGAATGCATGCTCTTCTTTTGAATTGTTTTCTAACTTGTTTTCTGACTTCATAGAGTAAGTCATGGTTTCTTTGACTTGGTCAACCCCAAATTTGATCAAAAACTCAAACTTGACGTCTTAGCTTGCTGAGAGTACCAGGAGATGCGCTAGGATGTGACACACTAGTACATCCATAAATTAGGTCAATCCCTTCACTTAATGTGCCTCAACAAGAGGGTTAGGGTTTTGTTGCTACAACAAAAACTGGTTGCAAATGCAACTAAGAAAATCCTCCCAATCTATCTTCCAGCAGTTAGACTGTCTGAAGATAGTGTGGGCCCATAACCTATTAGAATATAATGGATGTCCTCATTTAACCATAGACAATGTATCAATATTGTCACCCAACCATAGGCCAAAGTCACCCCCAAGCACCTTAACCTTGTCAGAGAATCATTCTGGAAGAAAACCCTAGGTTGGATAGCCAAACAAAGGTGGTGCACCTTTCTCCAAGGAACCAAGCAAGAGTAACAAGAGTTGATCAGAGAGTCCAAACCATAACCAAGAGAGAGTCCAAGACAAAACAAAAATCTTCTAGTTCCAGTAGCTACAACAACAACTCTTCTCCAAACTTGCACACAAACTGGCCAACTATAGTGGACACAAGTGTTGCTTCTACAGTTCTAAGAATATTGGCCATAATGAAGACTGACCTCCTGTATTTATACTATTTCTGGAAGACTGTCTGGGCCAACTTCTCTTTTTGGGTACTAATTCTTTATTATATAACATTTCCTTTAGTCGACTTCTTCTCTTGGAGGCTAATAACCTAATACAAGTCATTCTTTTGAGCCGACTTGTCTTCTAGGGTTATTAACCAATTAATTAGGGTTTCTTCTTGCTTCCCAGAATATTCCATTCTCATCAAGTTTACACGTGGAGGTAAATATCTCTCGCAACTACCATAATATCAATGCATGACACCCCCAAATCTCTTCAAAATACTTCTATTTTAGGTGTTTATATTGATGAGAGTATAAACTATGAATAAATCACTCACCTATTTAAATTGTGACCATTAAACCCCTGAATCAAAGATATCGAGGTGAATTTTGAGCTCTATATTTATGAAGCATTTTATAACTCTACATGAACTCGACACTCTATTTCAAAGAGCCACATAAATCTAGGCGAATTTGGCATTCCATTGCAATAAATCCAAGAAATTGTGGAAAATTTCAAGTTCAACATGAAATATTAATGACAAAACAACAATTCACAACATTATATTTTATTTTTCACTAGTGAGCATATTGAGAGTTAATATCTAGTAGAGTGCATATAGATATTCTTGAGCATATATGGTATTGCATCTTGATTAAAAGTGGTTTGTTGTTATAACATATGCAATGACCATGGTGTGATGATTAAATGTGGTTGATGTAATTGGATAACTAGGAATGGTTGAGGACATGGTTGAAGATGTTGATGATACAACTACCTATGACAGCCAACCTCATCGAAAAGAATAAGGACGAGAGGATGTTTGTAAATAGTTTGGATAAGGGATCATGTGATTTTACATAAGTCACTAGTGGATTAGGTAACATCAAATATGTTGATGGAAACCTTATAGGTATGAAATTGGTCATACCAATGTTGCAAGAGCACTGGAAATAAATTGGATAACAATTCCTTCAACCATGCTTTGGTATCATAAGTTGATATGTTTATGATGTCTTAATGCATTTATATGAATGATACCCAGGTGGGTTATGGTAAAGGTAAGAAATATTGGACATATAAAGAATGTTCAAAATCTATTAATGCGTTGATCATATGAAGAATGTCATGTCATTTCGTGTTGGTTATGAGGTAATCACCAAGGAAATTTGGGACTTATGATCATATTGTGAAAGTGAATGGCATACAAGATAGCCACGTGTGAGGCTATAGTGTTGTTGGATTTAAGAAGGATATAGTTATAAACAAGTATCCAATGTTATACCCACTTGTATTGGTATCCTAGACTATAACCTTCTTGCCAACATTGAAGAGAATTGAAAAACATACACCTAGTGTTGAGTTTTGGATGAAAATGAAGGTGTCTAGATGGTCAAAAAAACATTGGGGAGGTGGCTAGATGATGTGTTTAGGCATCAGCTAATTGAACCAACTCATAATGGTGGATTGCTTGACATGATAATGTTCTATTCTATCTAATGTAAGGATGAATCACATGAAAAACAAATTAATTAATTAATAGTGATAATAATAATAATAAATAATAATAACAATAACGTTAATAAACCTAGTGGGAGGGAGGTACCTCACAAAAGTTAGCAAAAACCAGTCTCGCTTCCCCATACATCATTGATTCGTTGCTTAGGGCAGGTTCAGATAGAAAAACTCAATCCGATAGAGGCAGAGGAGCAAACCACCCAACAAGATCAACCCACACCACTGGTCGTTGTTTTGATTTATTGCTTATAGCCCGAAGCAGCACTGTGCATGATGGAGTATTCGAGTAGCCCCACTTGATTGTGAGTTAATGCATAGTGACCAGACTTGGTAGTTGTGGAGTTGAGTTGTTAGCCATGGATTGAGGGTTTATAGAGCCCGTTGTTGGTTTTCCAAGTGGTGGTGGATTTATTTACAAAGGTTTGGCATATCCATCAATGTTAGCTACAACACTGGTGATTAGCATCGAGTCATAGCCCCATCTAACAGAGGCAGAGAAGTGGAGATATTCAAGGGAAGTAAATTGAATCCATGTGTTGGCAGTAATACCAATAATTTGTACCAATGGTAGATTAGACTGTGGACTCATAGTATTAATGAAAGAAAACCATTAACTTTGCATACAAAATAGGATTGAAAACCCTCAAAGGTGACATTGGAAAAATTAATTGGGTCATTTGGTTACTTCTCCAGAAGGACTAGTACATTTGGTTCAAATAACTCCTCCATTAACATCATCATCATTGTCATCATCATCGACATTTTCATCGTCATCATCGTCACTGTCATCTTCATCGTCATTGCAATAATATCTTCATAAACCTATGACCTCTAGGGAGTAAACTCATGTTCTTAATCGTTACTCCCTCAATATAATATATATTAATTATATCATATATTAATTATATTATTATATAAAATATATAATATATAAACCAAAAAAAACCAAACCAAAAAAATATTATAAACCCAAAAAAAAACATATATTAATTATATATATTATAAACAAACAAACAAAAAAATTAGCAAACAAAACCTAACCACTATATAAAACCGCACAATGCCCAAATTTCAAAATCTCGACTAAACAAAACCCCACCCACGATCAGTACTACGCCCAAATTTCAGAACCCGCACTAAAAAAAACTCGATCGACCCCAATCAACAGGAAGTTGGGACAGAGGATATCACCCCATAGGAGAAGAAATGAGCCCACATGAGTGCGTCGAGTGACATAGGAGATCACCCCACCAATAGAGGAGAAATGTCATGAAGATCGGTAATTATTTCCACAACGTTCTTTCTCTGTAAACAAATTTCATTTTCTTCTATAGATTGTTTTTGCCTAAACATGATTTTTTGTTGGTTCTCATTCCCCTTCTCAATGCTCCCCTTTATCAAATCTCTGCCACAAACATTTCAATACAAGGATATCCTCTTGCACAAATACCATCAATGCACCTCCCAACATTTTATTCCTTAAATAAATTCTACCATCGATTCTTCTAAAGGGATTTTAGTCTATTACATAGAACTGGAATTTCATAGAAAATTTTTCCAGTCCTCTTCCTCATAAATGAACTTAGTCATTTTGTTTATTACCAACAACACAATCAAATATAGATTACTCTACCATGAGGGTCTAAGTTATGCATATGTGATATTTATATTTTGGTCTTGTGAAGTTACTCATATGTGATACTTTGGTCAAGAAACCATATCATATTTCATGGGATGGATTCTTAACAAAAATTGATGAGTATTTTTCATATTTTCAAGTTGAATCTAGTCTAAATGAAGAAGCAGACCACATGGAGGAGTCAATAAATAAGTATAAAATGATGGATAGAGAAAACACTGACCATAAAAATGACCATAGAGAAAGCACTGACCACATATAGGTGGCTAGCTAGGTGATGAACTAAAAACTATCAAGAGGAGCTAGATGGAATAGGTGGGTGGCCACCACTATCCACCTGGATCAGGTTGATCGACATATATACATTTATTATTGTGAATATAGAACCACTATACATGCGATAGAACTTAGTTAGAATCCAATGTTGNTTGATATGATGTTCAAGTCTTACCTCTTATTCACTCCAAAGTGTGTAGAGTCCTCCTGAAGATCCTCTGGCATCTTAGATAATGAGGTCACTTGACTTCCAAAGGTGTTTCCCTAACTTTGAAACTTCATCTGATTTCATCTTGGTCTCCTAAAGGAGGATACTAGTCTTTTATTATTTTATCAAGTCTTTGATAATGAGGGTCTTTAGGGTGCTGCCTAACCCCCTATAGTTCCAAGAGATCGCAATCATTATTTTAATGGATTTGAAAGGGAACTTACTTTCTTCAAAACATTTCCACTTCGAGGTTTCGAATTCCTAGTTCCCCCTACTATCATACTTGGAAGGGTTTTCTGTGATCCTAGAAGAGTGTATTTTTTAGCTTCTTCTTCCTGGATGACCCTTGAGGCTTGTGCTCCTGACTTTTGAGACATGTATTATTTTGAGGCCCGATTGTCTTGCCCCTCTTCACCTAGGATCTTTGTCTCTAAGTTTTATTTCACATATGAGAATGTGATTTTTACATCTTTGAATGTGTCCTAATCTTTTGGCCTTGGTTCTATTGGATTGATGGTTGTTTCCATTGAACTTTCAAAGATTATCATTGTATTTCCTTTGTGTTGTAGGGGAATGATGCTCAATTTTGGGTTTGAATGGGAGATGATTTGGACTAAAGGTTGCTCGGTGGGTGTCATCCTAGCACCAAGAATGATATGGATTCCCTCTTCTGTGATTTCTTCCAGTTGTGATAAATATTTGAAATTTTTTGATGAGAAGATGGTCGCCTTTTGATAAGGGTTTGCATTATGTTTCGTGGGTGATTTCATTTCGATGATCGAGGTTATTGAACCCCCATTGGAGGTGCCAGTTGTAGATTGTGCCCTATTCCCATTGATACCCATTTTCATGAGACTACCTACTGCTGTTCCTGAGTCTGTACTTAAGACTCAAAAGTACAGTGTCAAGGCATCCGAAAGAGGTTAGGATAGGGAAGAGGGAGGGAGTCAACCTTGGAGAAAGAAACTAAGGGAGATTTCTATGTTGGGGTTGTCTAGCTTCGAACTGTTCCTGAATATTTATGTCTCGTTCAATGGCTGCCCATGATTATTCAAGTTCGACCCAGTTAGTTGTTGTTTTAAGGATAGTGTTGAAAAGGTTTAGGGCGATGTGTGTTTGGTTCAATAATCCCGGTTCAACGTTAGGTTGAGTTGGTATAGGGACTGTCATGGGGGAACAGTAAAGATATAAAATACTTTTAGGAGAGATTAAGTGTTGTCTCAGTTTGATTTTATAAAAGAGAACTTACAGTTGCAGAAATAACATATAGACGCAAATCTAAGGCTCGTTCTCGTAATTGTATCATATTTTTATAACAGGGGTGAGATGAGAGAAAAACATTGAACCATTTACAAAGTAAAGTTCCAACCAGTGGAAAACTCACGACATAAACGGGAGAGGAAAGTATGTAAGAAAATAACTAATGTAACAAAGAATATATGTAGAATTCTGAAACTGCAGATTGGTCTTAAACAGCTGATAGTTGGTGTAGAGGAAAGGCAATAAACAATTACAGAAAACCCAAATTCATTCATTATAGTAGTGGTCGTACTAAATTACAACGAAGCACATCAATTATGAATATGAATTGAAATGTAAAAATGAGATACAAGGAAGCAAACTTGTGATATAGGAGTGACGGAATTGAGAATCTCCAGATCTGCTTGTATTAACTCTCAATGTAAAAACTCTATTACAAATAACTCAAAAAGGGTCCAGCCCTGTTTATTTCTCTCCGGGGTATATTTATACAAATTTTACAAAGCCGATAGAATCTCAATAGTCGCAAAATTTTAGGTACGATAGAGGAGAGAGCAATCGCTCCATTTCCCCTATTATGTCTTCACTTAGTGCCAGGTGCTCGTCTTCGCGTGAACTCGGTGCAGGTGATACATCTTTCCACAAGTTGAGATACGAGTCGTGAGGGCTCAGCTTGACAGCTGGCCTCGACGAAGTAACATTCTCGGGTTAACTATTGTAGCTTGTCTCCCATTTGTGTGCTGATGATGTCGAGGGAACTTAGTTGTGTGCTGGGTTTGATCATGTACTTCTCAATTTGGGCCATGTCCACCATATCTATCTGAGATATATCAGCCAAATCTCTCTCATCCTTCTCTTTCAGATCAAGTGAGATCTGTTCCACATTCATTTGCATTAATGCTTATGCATCACCTCCACTGTCCATACCCAACAGCTCGTTGTCTAAGGAATTAAAATCTTCTTCTAAAGAATCGGTTACCTTTTGGGCTTGCTCCTTGCCCAGGGCAATGTTGTGCTCCCAATCCTTCAACAGAATATTACCTCTGGTTTGTTCTGGGATGGCGAGCTCGAGAGAACCTGTCGAGGCTCTGTTATTCATGGCTATCACCACCTCCTGAAAGGCGACCCGAGCTACTTCTGCATCCCTTTCTCTGGAAACCAGGTTCTCGAAAACCTGATTTACCAACAGACAATCTTCCCATATCTCTCCTATCTTGGCGAGCAAACTCTGCTAAGCCGAAGAGATTTTGCTCCGAATTCCCATGGCCTGAGATTTGAACATCTCCACATCGATCATTCTTCTTTCGGCAATCATCGCCCAAGCCTGCAGCTCTTCAATCATAATCCTCTATTGGGCTGCCTGTATCCGACCGTCTCGGACCACTAGATGTGCTTGCTCCAGCTTGGTTTTGAGTACCTCTATTTCATTTTTATCAGCCAATCAGGCCTGCTCTATCTCCACGCTCACTTGGCCTCTAGCATTTTCCGTGGCCGAGGCTAACCTGGCCTTGAGAGTCCTGATTAGGCAATTCATTCTTTTGAGCTGGTTTTTTAAAATCCCGACCGAGAATTGATTAGCCGATGCATATGCTCCCAGCGTCCCTGCGATCTCCGTGGTGAATTTCTCGTTCTTTTTATTTTTTTCGTCAGTCATAACTTTGAACTTCTTAGCAGTCGACTCTCCCTCTTGGTAGAATTCCCTTTTCACCACCGCTTTCCTCTTTTTATCAAAGAAGAACTCATTTGGAGGGAGTTCATCTGCTCTTATGGGCCTCAGTTCTTCATTAAATATCCATCACTCGCTAACATTTCCCTATGTCAACTGCAATGGTGTGACCGAGGTGATGGGTTCTCCGATTTGTTTTGTCGACTCTCTCGAAGTATCGACAGGATTATGCTTCTTTGGCAGCACTAGAGTCTTTGTTTCAGTCTCTGGCTTTTGTTTCCTTGGCAGGTCTGGAGTTTTTACTTCGGCCTCCGGATTTTGTTTCTTTGGCGGGTCCGGAGTCTTTACCTCTGCTTCAGGATTCCTCGTTTGTTCCCCCTCTTGGTGTTTTCCAAGGTCAGGAATCATGTCTTCAGAACCTTCAGCATCCTTCTGTTTCGTCTTGGAAACACCCGAACCTCCCAACACAGCGGGGAGACATCTTCGTCTATGTTCCTGGAATCTCAAGACAGAGGTTGTGTCTTCGGGTGATAAGGATTGGATCCGGGCTAGAACTTCCTCATAAGACCTCGCCCCTCGGAAAATGTCATCTGGGGGTGTATTCTCATGCTCAAATCTCTTGAGCCCACAGTTAGCTAAATGGTTGCTCACCACCCTTTGTGGATCATGTTTCCTATACTCGATGGAGACCAAATTCAGGTCTTCCAGGTCTGCAGCCTCGGCTTTGGCATGCTCGAAATCTAACAAAGAATAGGAATTCATCTGAATGGGAAAAGATGGCGATACCTTCTTGGAGTACCCTTTTAATTCTTTACTCACCCCACCAATTAGCGTCTGACGGGCGACCTCGTGATAAGCCAGCTTGTCGAGAATGAACAATGGCAGCACATTTGGGGGAACAACAGCCCCGAACACTCTGAAGTACGATAACTCTGCCTCCACGTACCAGTCCGCTATGCCACTCATATTTGCTGCAATGTTGTCCGAGATACGCAGTGGCGGGTGACCAAAAATTGTGATATGCAGGGGCACCATTACCCGGTTAAAAATTTCATATGCGAACTTCTCCGCTTTATTTTCCCATAGTTTTTCGTGATACATATGTATGGGTCTGGCTTCAGCCAGAGTCCAAGCCCAGCTCATCAATGGAAACGGTGTCATGGAACATATCGCGTCCATGATATATGTGGAAATGAAAAATGAGGACGGCCTCCCACTTTCCTTCTGTTCCTGATACTCTGTGACCCGGTTGGCCAAACTATCCGAGAGTATCTTCGCCCAATTAAAAGAGCAACCTTCTGCTACCCGAAACATCAGAGGTAGCCACGCAATGAAAAAATGTGATGTGTCCTCCCTTCCGAATAGCCTGCATGTCATCGTGGCCACATATTTATACTGTGGCTCCAAAGAAGTGATAGAATAAACGCCCTGGTCATTTTCTCTGAAGTTTGCGGCACGCGAAACCCAATCTTTTATCAAACCTGGCATGGTTTTATCATACTGGGTGCACTCTTTCTCCTTGAATTCCTCCAGGAACTCAGTGCCATATGTGTACTCAGACATCATCGGGATCTTATACATGGTTTGTTTATGTTCTGGCCTAAAAGTCCCGACCGTGACTCGCTGCCCGTTCATGATAGTCCTGGTGGGTATATCCACGTGATCCAACACCCATCGGATCATGTCATAGTATGGGAGCAACCACGGTCTGGATGCTACCTTGTGCATTCTAGATTGGACAACTATCTTGTATTTGGTGTTTAGATCATCCTTTTCATTGCCGTTTGAGTCGTCTGAATAATCCACCAATTTCGATTGCAGCATGTCTGAAACAAATGACCAGTTGGGAACCGAGTCGACACTTCGGGGTGAAGTGTCGAAGACATTGTCTGAGCCTTGTCCTACGACCTCAACATTCGCCTTCCCTGCTTTCCGTGGAGCCATAGTCGAAGCTTGTGTTTTCTCTCTTCTACGGTAAAACTGCGTATACATGCAGAAATTAGTTTACTCAGAAGTGATGAGCTCTGCGTGCTTATGAAAATGCATTCGTTAGAATGAACTAAAACTCTTATATATATTTGAAAACTCGGTACTTTTCAAAATAAGCCTGTCAAATCATAATTAGAAATAAATTTATTGCCTAAAAATCCGATCTTATGTGCGTAGATTTACCCTATATCTTCATAAATGTCATAAATTTATGGCGGTTTGACAGTAGTCGAAGTATGGAGAGAAATGGCTACCTCGGGAAATGTGCAAGTCTCGAGGCATGGGATATATCTTGTTTTAGCTTGATCAGTCAAATCTTACCAATGTTAATCAACTTCTCGTGGTTCGTTACCTCGTGGATTTCCTTTTAAAACTTTGAGTCTCCAACTCACGAGATCGCAAGGACCGACTTTGGCTTAATTAATGGTAATCGCGTTTTGTGGCATAATTAATTTTATAATCATTTTATTCACCACATCACAACTCATAACTTCGAAGACAAATTTCTAGGAGATTAGTATGTTGAGTCGCGAAACCGCGAGATGGGGATAGTTAAGAACGGATTAAGGGGAAGAAAATCTTGGATTAGGCGATTAATTAATCATGTTATAATTACCTCGTGACTTTGTGAGTCGAGGTTTAGAAGCTGAAAATTTCGAAAAAGATAAAGCCGAGTGGTGAAATACTAAGAACAAACTCAACCACGGTTAGCCTTTTTGCCTCTAACCCTTGCCAAGGGTCATCCAGAAAAGGCCTCGCGTTCTCGGCTCTCGGGGTTGTAAAAATAAAAAAATTGATTCGACAGACGCCGAGGCGCGAAACTCCGACGACGTGTAATCACGAGTTAAAAGACTTTACCCTGGTTATTTCTTAGAGTGAAATCATTTATGAATTTAAATGTTAATACGAGGGCAATCATTTATGAATTTCCTTTCATCGTCTTCCTGGACTAGGTGGGGGCAATCATTTCTGAATTTCCTTTCACCACCTGTCTTATAATTTTATTTTTTGAGCATGAAGATGGGGGAAATCAGTTTGTATCAGGGCTGATATCTGTGTAATATTTTGCATCAGAGGTCTGTCAACTCACTTTGATTACTCGGTACCAATATTTCCTTGACCTTCACAACACCTTCATTCTTAGGGAGACAGGGAAAATAATTTTTTAAGGAGCATCATGTTTGAGCAAGATTTGATTCTTCCGATGTTGTTGAAAAACCTAGGAAAGTTAGGATCGCTCTAAATGTTCCTTTGCTTAGCAGGGGATCAAGTAGTTGTGGAGACCCGCTTTCTTTCCACAATCTGTTTTGAGACTCAAAAGGCTTAAACGAAAACTTTAATTCCTTCGTAATGAAATGAAAAGATGGTAATTTGTCAAACGTTAGACCCGAGAACAGGCAGGATACAAGGCGGCGATTCATCAATCGAAAATACAGAAGATCAAACAGTTCGAGGCTGGCTCTTGTAGATATCTTTGGGCGCAGTTATTTTTGACCGACTGTTTTTAGATTTAGTGTATCATTCAAATTATTTTAAATCAAAGGGTATCAATCCAAGCAATAATCGTGTTATCTAATACCTTAGCCGATATTGTATTTTGAATGACGTTATCTTGGTTTACTTTTAACAGTCTTTCATAACATGTGTATTGAGAAAGCTCACCTTTACTTTTTCTTTTCACTATCTTTGTGCATTATGAGGCTAATGTTAGGTATCACCTGTTTCATGCCAATTTATTCCTGACACCGCCTTGTGAATTATTCTTCCTGCTATCTTTGCAAGTTGCTGAATCCTGTAAAAAGAAAACACTAACTTTATTAGGAATATGTCTAAAAACTATGAATAG
>SNQJ01S0009299.1:41850-102821 GCA_010110895.2 Picea sitchensis | reverse complement strand
GTAATGTTTCAGATATCGCCCGTTGATAGGGGCGCTGAGGACTTCTCCGTTGATGTTTTCCAGCAGAAAGGAATTTTTTCCTTCTGGAGCCGAGACCCTGAATGTTCCATACCAGAGGTGGTCAAATTTACCATGCTGATGCGGCTTCCTCTTTCCTTGCATCCCATCTTAGTACTAAGTCACCTGGAAGGAACTCTCGGTCCTTTTCCTTGAGATCAAACAACGCTTTCATCTCATCCTGGTACTTCTGCATTTTTTCATCAAACTCAACTCTATGTTGTTGAACCTCGATCAGCTGGTTAATTCTCCTGGTTACATGATTGGGTTCTTCGTTTTGATCCTGCCATAGCTTCATCACTGGCAACACCAGGTTTATAGGTAGTACCACCTCTATCCCATAGACCATTTGAAACGGCGAAATGCCGATAGACCTTTTAGTGCTGATGCGGTTCGCCCATAATGCATATTTCAAGTGCACATGCCAGGCTCTTGTTAGATGATTCAACCAATCCGTTCCCCTAGGCATAACATGAAGTAGAATGGCCGAGAACGATATTATACCTATGGCATAAGCTGATCATAGCCATAGATTTGAAAGCTTGGGCGTTATCGGTGACTATCTTTCGGGGATACCCGAATCTTGACAAGATGTTATCCTCCAAGAAATCGATCACCACCGAGTCTGTTGCCCTTTTGGTTGGAATGGATTCCACCCACTTGGTAAAATAATCCGTAGTTGTTAGGATCCACTTATGTTGAGCACTGGAATGAGGATTAATTTCCCCTATGAATTCTAGACCCCATTGTTGAAATGGAGCTTTGGCTTTGACTGGAATGAGTGGTAGTACAGGGAGTTTCTGTTTACCAGCGAATATTTGACAAGGGTTGCATGCACGTACTTTGGCATTGACGTCTGAAAATTGTTTCGGCCAATAGTATCTGGCCCTCAAGATCTTGTAGGCTGTGGCTCTCCATGCATGGTGTCCTCCACAAACTCCTTCATGAAATTCCTCTATAACCCGTGGAGTTTCCGACTCAACCAAACAGACTAGCAGGAACCCGAGTGGATCCTTCCAGTATAGTTGATTTTCGGCGATGCAATATTTTACAGCATGGAGTTTTAAAGTTCTACATTTGGCTAGTGATAGTCCATCTGGGCATTTTAGGTTTAACAAGTAGAACACTATGTATTTATACCAGTCTGACAATATGAAATTTTCCTCGACCTTACTTGGATCTATTTGGTCATCCAGCTCGTGCGAGTGTGTGTCTCTGTCTTCTTCTTGCAGGCAATTAATATCAAGAGCTCTAAGATTTGACTCAGCCAAGAGTTTGGCCAAACCCTGCCCCTTTATCAATTTAGTCGGCTTGACCTCCAGATCGAATTCTTGTATTTTAGTGAGCCATCGCCCTCGTTTTCCGTCATTGTCCATCTGTACCAATATGTCTTTTACAGAACTGGTGAGCACATACGTGATTATTTTTTAATGTAGCACATAGGTCCTAAATGATTTCAATGCTTTTACCATTGTGTATGCTTGTTTTTCCATTATGTCATATTTCAGTTTTTCATCTCTGAGGCTTTTGTTGAAAAACGCTATCGGTTGTTCGAACCCCTCTTCATTTTTCTGCAAGAGTACTGTGGCGATGGTATGTTCATAAGCAAAAGAGAAGATGAGAAAATCTTTCAGATAATCCGGACTTGCTAACACAGGTGGCTCGCTTATAACTTTTTTAATATGTGTGAACGACGCCCTGGCCTCGGTTGTCTAGTTTACCCCACTATCCTTCTTCAACATTCCTGTAATCAGTTTGACAATCTCAGCGAAATTTGGGATGAACCTTCGTAGAAAATTTATCTTTCCTAAGAATGATTGAATTTCTTTTATATTTCTAGGAATAGTGATAGTATCAATCGCTTCAATCCTCTTAGGATCAATCCTGATTCCTTCCTTAGATACGACATGGCCCAGAAGCTTACCTTCCCTCATAGCGAAATGAGATTTCTTTGGGTTCAGGGATAGACCAAACCTGCGGCACTTTTCGAACGTTTGTCTTAGATGCATCAAATGTTCTTCGTCAGTTTTAGAAAAAAATGTCAGATCGTCAAGGTAAATGACTATGAACTTGTCCCTTTCTCCCACGAAAGCGGTGTCCATAGCTCGCTGGAAAGTGGCCTCTGCATTCATCAAACCAAAAGGCATTTTGTCTTACATGAAAGTACCCCAGGGCATGGTGAAAGTAGTTTTTTCCCTGTCTAGTTCATTCATAGCGATCTGATTATAACCAGAGAAACCATCTATCATAGACATTCAATTAGCTCCAACAACCTTTTCCAAAACATGATCCATCTTGGGCAGCGGGTAATTATCTTTGAGAGACGACTTGTTTAAGTTTCAGAAATCCACACAGAGTCGGATTTCCCCGTTCTTTTTCCTGACTGGGACTAGGTTAGCTACCCAGTCCGAGTATCTCAGAGGCATGATTATTTTTGCATCCAAGAGTTTTTTAACTTCCTTTTCTATCACGGGTAACAGAATGGGGTTAATTTGCCTAAGCTTTTGCCTAAACGGTTTGACCCCAGGCTTCAAGGGTATCTTGTGATCGATAATGGAAGTGTCATACGTTTTCAATTCATCATAGGACCAGGCGAAAACATCTTTGTATTGTCTGAGTAAGTCTTTATACTTATTTTTCGCTTTGGGAGGGAGGAACTTCGATATCTTTACCATCCGGGGTTCCTTTTCGGTTCCTAAATCACAGTCCTCCACTTCTTCTGGTTGGGGCTGCAAAGTGGACTTTACAGGTACATCGTTCTGATCAAAAAGTATTTCCAAAGGAATCAATCCTTTGGGGATCTGATTGATTTTATGGACTAGCATATGATGATCTGCAATTTTTTCTCGGAAGATTTCAGGCTCCTCTCCTTCTTGCATGATCCACATTGATTCGTTCTAATTCTCTTGGTCAGCATGAGTTTCAGAGAATTTGCCTACTACTGTAAGGAATTTCTTAATTTGTTCGTCATCTTCAAAGACTTGCCAGTGTCGGATATTATCAGGTATGGAGGGTTTGTATCGGATTTCAATGTGATACTTCAGTTTGAAGGTCGTGGGAGGGGAGAAGGTTGAAGCTGCCTTTGCCAATGCATCAGCATGTAGATTCTCTGTGAAAGGGATAAAATGGATATTCACAGATGAGAAAAAAAATTCCATGAGATCCCAAGCACAATTTCTATACGCTCTTAGTCTCGGATGCCTGGCCATGTATTGTCGGTTTACCTGTTTTACTATTAATTCAGTGTCACCATACACCTCCAAGGTTTTTATATTTAGTTTTTTGGCAGCCTCTAATCCTAAGATCAATGCCTCATACTCGCACACGTTATTAGTGTAATCTATGTCCCACTGCAAACGATAGGAGAAAGGAACAATGAACTTACCTTCGGGTGCCACCAAAAGCACTCCAGCACCTGCCCCTTCAGAAGATGAAGCACCATCAAAATACATCTTCCAGATGCCAGTACTACACAGCTCTTCTGTTATGAGGCTCGCATCTTCTTGTTTTGTATCGATTTCCTCCAGGCAACCATCGAGACCATCATCAAAAGACAGGATGCAATTTCCCAAATCTTGGTCTGCAATGTAAATAGGGAAGTTATGCGAGTTTTGAGGATCACTGACCGTATATGCTAATCTTGTTTCCCTGTATAAATGAGTAAACTGACCACCGAACACAGGGATCGTGGCATAAGTCATGTCTAACTGAAGAGAACCCCCCAACTTGGCTCCCCATGACCTAGATAACAACATACCATACATAGGGGGGATATCGGCGATAACCACATCCATCAGGATACTTTTAACAGGGACCTGCGCCAGGGTAACCACCAAATCCTTTATCATTCCCATGCATTTAACCTTCCTCGAATCAAAGGAGTACATATTTCCATAAGGTCTAGTGATTTGGAGACCTAGCTTCTCCATTATAATTTTGGGCATAACATTATGAGAAGCTCCGAAGTCTCACATACAATTATGCAGCAACTGGTCATGTATGTTCAGGGTGATATAAAAAGGAGTGATGTTGTCTTTAGACCCTTCAAAATGGGGACCAAAAGTGATGTTTGGTCTATCATCTTCCAAGTTTATGACATTGGACTGGCTTTCTAGCTCAGAGACACCTATCATTTTGGTAATTTGTTTGCGATAAATGGGGTTTTTCGCTAATTCCACCAAAGGAATCAGTATCTTAATTTTGTTTAACTCATTTTCAAAATTAAAAGCTCTGCTCATCTTGTCTTTTTCTCTGGTGGAGGCTTCCGAAATTTTTCTTCCTGAATTATTTGTCTGGACAGATTTATCATTCATGATCCTAGTTGAAGACGTAGCATTATTTACGAGTGTGGTTTCCTGAGTTTGAGTTCCAACTTTTTTCGCCTCGGACTCTTGAGTGCTTACTCTCCTGGTGTTTTTGTTTGGTAGTGGGATCTCTTCTGAAGGAGGCTCATAAGTTTGGCCTCTTTGAAGGATATTTTTGGGTTGAGTCATGGAGGTGGGCTTATTTTTAGACCTTAGATTGTACTTTGGCTAGAAATCAGCCATCATTACCTCAGTTTCTGATTTAGAGTCATAGATCTCGGTGTGATCACCCTCCTCACACTCATTAGACTGCTTTGGAGTGTGTAAGGACTTTTCATAGTCTTCGCGAGTCAGATATGGTTGACTACAGTCATCACCGAAGTTCGTGACATCGTTATCTGAATCTTTGTAGTCTTGAAAATCGTTTGCTCCTATAAAAAATTTAGTCTTTAAAGGAGCCTGTATCCTTTGATCCTCATTTTTTATTTGTCTTTGTTGATTAGGAGGGTTTTGATTTCTCCTGAAATCTTTTTTGGGATAAGAGGCGGCCTTCGCTTGCTTGAGTTCCATTCAGGCTACTTTATTTGACAACTCTTTAATCACTCTAGCCATATCGTCCACCCTATCGTCTGAGGATCTGTTGGACCCTGAAGGGCCAGCTTGTTCTCTAAAGCGCCTGGTCTCTTGGTTTCCAGTCTCTACTCTAGCCTTAAGTTTACCTGAAACCATCATATTAGATTATATTTCTACCGCATCGTCCTGCATACGGTCTAAGGTGGCTCCCCTTCATTCTTGTAGAAGTAGTGCGAAATCTGGCTCAAAAGCTCCGACGAAGGTCACTTTGGCCGCGGGTTGAGAAGGTTTGACTTCAAGTGGGATTTTATTGTACAGTTTATTGAATCTCTGGATGAATTCCATGACTGTTTCTGAGTTCTTTTTCTTCAAAGACCCAAATTCGGTTAGATAATAGAGATGGTCTTTTCGCTCTCCCCATTGTCTGATGAAAGCATCTTCCAAAGCGTCATATGACAGGATAGAGGCTGCGGGTAGGCTCCGAAACCAAGTTCAGACCTGACCCTCAAAAGTTTGGACAAGCAGTCTCAAATACACATCCTCGTGCTCGATACCAAAGATATCTACGAATTGATCGAAAAAATTAATATGGTCAGCCGCAGTCAGATCCCCCTCCCCAGTGAATCGGTAAATTTTTTATGTAATTTTCTAGAAGATCGTGTAAGGGGATGGGCAATACTAAAGGGGCATATCTGGCTGCGACTTTTGTGAACAGTCTGGGAGGGGGGGGGGTGGCTTGACCTCCTCCTCCTCCTAAGAGGGGGCCTTGACCTCCTCCTCCTCCTAAGGGGGGGGCCTTGACCTCCCCCTCCTCCTCCGATAAACCCTCTGCCTCCTCCTATAAACCCTCCACCTCCTCCTCCTCCAGCTGGCATCGTTGTTTGTGGGGAGTTATAAAGGGGGTTTTGGAAAATGAAAAGGGAAAATTTATTTTCTTCGCGAAGAGGAAAGTCTGGTGAGGAAGGTTAAGGAACGTGAGGACTGAGCGAAGTTGAGGATTCAGAAGGACTCTCGGCCTTCAGTGATGGGATTTCAAGTTGGTAAACAACAGTGGCAGACTTAAAAGAGCCTCTCGCCTTTAGAATTTTTTCAGGATCGGTAACGGGCGTAATCTGCTCACCATCCGGGTTTTGTCTGGTATTCCTTCGAACGAATGCCAGTTTATTTTTCGTGGAGTCTCCAAGTGAAAGATAAAAATCCTTAAAAGATGTGTACTCTTTGTTCACTATCAAAGGGTAACACTTTCAATGAAAAACAATTTGTTGTTTTCCCAGAGAAAAATATTTCGTAACTTCGTTCCCTGGCAACGGCGCCAGAAAGATGTTGTTACTGAGTCTGTACTTAAGGCTCAAAAGTACAGTGTCAAGGCATCCGAAAGCGGTTAGGATAGGGAAGAGGGAGGGAGTCAACCTTCGGAGAAAGAAACTAAGGGAGATTTCTTTATTGGGGTTGTCTGGCTTCGAACTGTTACTGAATATTTATGTCTCGTTCAATGGCTGCCCATGATTATTCAAGTTCGACCCGGTTAGTTGTTGTTTTAAGGATAGTTTTGAAAAGGTTTAGGGTGATGTGTGTTTGGTTCAATAATCCTAGTTCGACGTTAGGTTGATGTGTGTTTGGTTCAATAATCCTAGTTCGACGTTAGGTTGAGTTGGTATAGGGACTGTCATGGGGGAACAGTAAAGATATAAAAGACTTTTAGGAGAGATTAAGTGATGTCTCAGTTTGATTTTATAAAAGAGAACTTACAGTTGCAGAAATAACATATAGACGCAAATCTAAGGCTCGTTCCCGTAACTGTATCATATTTTTATAACAGGGGTGAGATGAGAGAAAAACATTGAGCCATTTACAAAGTAAAGTTCCAACCAGTAGAAAACTCACGACATAAACGGGAGAGGAAAGTATGTAAGAAAATAACTAATGTAACAAATAATATATGTAGAATTTCGAAACTGCATATTGGTCTTACACAGCTGATAGATGGTGCAGAGGAAAGGATATAAACAATTACAGAAAACCCAAATTCATTCGTTATAGTAGTGGTCGTACTAAATTACAACAAAGCACATAAATTATGAATATGAATTGAAATGTAAAAATAAGATACAAGGAAGAAAACTTGTGATACAGGAGTGACGGAATTGAGAATCTCCAGATTTTCTTGTATTAACTCTCAATGTAAAAACTCTATTACAAATAACTCAAAAAGGGTCCAGCCCTGTTTATTTCTCTCCGGGGTATATTTATACAACTTTTACAAAGCCGATAGAATATCAATAGTCACAAAATTTCAGTTACGATAGAGGAGAGAGCAATCGCTCCATTTCCCCTATTCTGTATTCACTTAGTGCCAAGTGCTCGTCTTCACGCGGACTCAGTGCAGGCGATACATCTTTCCACAAGCTGAGATACAAGTCGTGAGGGCTCAGCTTGACAGCTGGCCTCGACGAAGTAACATTCTCGAGTTAACTGTTGTAGCTTGTCTCCCATTTGTGCACTATGATTTCGAGGGAACTTAGTTGTGCGCTAGGTTTGATCATGTACTTCTCAATTTGGGCCATGTCCACCATATCTATCTGAGAGATATCAGCCAAATCTCTCTCATCCTTCTCTTTCAGATCAAGTGAGATATGTTCCACATTCATTTGCATTAATACTTCTGCATCACCTCCACTGTCCATACCCAACATCTCGCCGTCTAAGGAATTAAAAGCTTCTTCTAAAGAATTGGTTACCTTTTGGGCTTGCTCCTTGCCCAGGGAAATGTTGTGCTCCCAATCCTTCAACAGAATATTACCTCTGGTTTGTTCTAGGATGGTGAGCTCGGGAGCACCTGCCAAGGCTCTGTTATTCGTGGCTATCACTGCCTCCTGAAAGGTGACCCGAGCTGCTTCTGCATCCCTTTCTCTAGCAGTCAGGTTCTCGGAAACCTGATTTACCAACAGACAATCTTCCCAGATCTCTCCTATCCTGGCGAGCAAACTCTGTTGAGCCGAAAAGATTCTGCTCCGAATTCCCATGGCCTAAGATTTGAACATCTCCACGTCGATCATTCTACTTTCGGCGATTGTCGCCTGAGCCTGCTGCTCTTCAATCATAATCCTCTGTTGTCTCGCATGTATCCAACCGTCTCAGACCACTAGATGTGCTTATTCCATCTTGGTTTTGAGTACCTCTATTTCATTTTTATCAGCCAGTCGGGCCTACTCTATCTCCACGCTCACTTGGCCTCTAGCGTTTTCCGTGGCTGAGGGTAATCTGGCCTCGAGAGTCCTAATTAGGCGATTCTTTCTTTTGATCTGGTTTTTTAAAAGCCCGACCGAGAATTGATTAGCCGATGCATATGCTCCCAGCGTCCCTGCGATCTCCGTGGTGAATTTCTCATTCTTTTTATTTTTTCTGTCGGTCATAACTTTGAACTTCTTAGCAGTCGACTCTCCCTCTTGGTATAATTCCCTTTTCACCACCGCTTTCCTCTTTTTATCAAAGAAGAACTCATTTGGAGGGAGTTCCTCTGCTCTTATGGGCCTCAGTTCTTCATTAAATATCCATCCCTCGCTGACATTTCCCTGTGCCGACTGTAATGGTGTGACTGAGGTGATGGGTTCTCCGATTTATTTTTGTGACTCTCTCAGAGTATCGACAGGATTCTGCTTCTTTGGCGGCACTAGAGTCTTTGTTTCAGTCTCCAGCTTCTGTTTCCTTGGCGGGTCTGGAGTTTTTACTTCGACCTCCGGATTCTGTTTCTTTGGTGGGTCCAGAGTCTTTACCTCTCCTTCGGGATTCCTCATTTGTTCCCCCTCCTGGTGTTTTCCAAGGTTAGGAATCGTGTCTTCAGAACCTTCAGCATCCTTATGTTTCATCTTGGAAACACCCGAACCTCCCAACACAGCAGGGAGACATCTTCGTCTATGTTCCTAGAATCTCAAGACAGAGGTTGTGTCTTTGGGTGCTAAGGATTGGATCCGGGCTAGAACTTCCTCATAAGACCTCGCCCCTTGGAAAATGTCCTTCGGGGGTGAATTATCATGCTCAAATCTCTTGAGCCCACAGTTAGCTAAATGGTTTCTCACCACCCTTTGTGGATCATGTTTCTTATACTCGATGGAGACCAAATTGAGGTCTTCCAGGGCTACAACCTCGGCTTTGGCATGCCCAAAATCTAACAAAGAATAGGAATTCAGCCGAATGGGAAAAGACGACCATACCTTCTTGGAGTACCCTTTTAATTCTTTACACACCCCGCCAATTACCATCTGTCGGGCGACCTCGCGACAAGCCAACTTGTCGGGAATGAACAATGACAACGCATTTGGGGGAATAGCAGCCCCGAACACTCTGAAGTACGAGAAATCTGCCTCCACTTACCAGTCCGCTATGCCACTTAGATTTGCTGCAATGTTGTCTGAGATACGCGGTGGTGGGTGACCAAAAATTGTGATATGTAGGGGCACCATTACCTGATTAAAAATTTCATATGCGAACTTCTTCGTTTTATTTTCCCATAGATTTTCGTGATACATATGTATGGGTCTAGCTTCAGCCGGAGTCCAAGCCCAACTCATCAATGGAAACGGTGTCATGGAACATATCGCATCCATGATATATGCGGACATGAAAAATGAGGATGGCCTCCCACTTTCCTTCTGTTCCCGATACTCTGTGACCCGGTTGGACAAACTATCCGAGAGTATCTTCGCCCAATTAAAATAGCAACCTTCTGCGGCCCGAAACATCAGAGGTACCCACGCAATGAAAAAATGTGATGTGTCCTCCCTTCCGAATAGCCTGCATGTCATCATGGCCACATATTTATACTGTGGCTCCAAAGAAGCGATAGAATAAACGCCCTAGTTATTTGCTCTGAATTTCGCGGCACGTGAAACCCAACCTTTTATCAAAACTGGCATGGTTTTATCATACTGGGTGCATTCTTTCTCCTTGAATTCCTCTAGGAACTCAGCGCCATATGTGTACTCAGACGTCGTCGGGAGCTTATACATGGTTTGTATATGTTCTGGCCTAAAAGTCCCGACCGTGACTAGCTTCTCGTTCATGATAGTCCTGGTGGGTATATCCACGTGATCCAACGCCCATCAGATCATGTCATAGTATGGGAGAAATCGCGGTCTGGTTGCTACCTTGTGCATTGTAGATTGGAAAACTATCTTGTATTTGGTGTTTAGATCATCCTTTTCATTGTCGTCTGAGTCGTCTGAATAATCCACCAATTCCGATTGCAGCATGTCTGAAACAAATGACCAGTTGGGAATCGAGTCGACACTTCAGGGAGAAGTTTCGGAGACATTGTCTGAGCCTTGTCCTACGACCTTGACATTCACCTTCGCTGCTTTCCGTGGAGCCATAGCCGAAGCTTGCGTTTTCGCTCTTCTGCGGTAAAACTGCATATACATGCAGAAATTAGTTTACTCAGAAGTGATGAGCGCTGCGTGCTTATGAAAATGCGTTCATTAGAATGAACTGAAACTCTTATATATATTTGAAAACTTAGTACTTTTGAATATAAACCTGTCAAATCGTAATTAGAAATAAATTTATTGCATAAAAATCCGATCTTATATCCGTATATTTACCCTATATCTTCATAAATGTCATAAATTTCTGGCGGTTTGACAGTCAGTCGAAGTATGGAGAGAAATGGCTACCTCGGGAAACGTGCAAGCCTCGAGGTGCGGGATATATCTTGTTTTAGCTTGATCAATCAAATCTTACCAACGTTAATCAACTTAGCGTTGTTCGTTACCTCGTGGATTTCCTTTTTAACACTTTGAGTCTCCAACTCACGAGATCGCGAGGACCGACTTTGGATTAATTAACGGTAATCGTGATTTGTGGCATAATTAATTTTATAATCATTTTATTCACCACATCGCAACTCGGAACTTCGAAGACAAATTTCTAGGAGATTAGTATGCCGAGTCGCGAAACCACGAGATGGCGATAGTTAAGACCGGATTAAGGGGAAGAAAATCTTGGATTAGGCGATTAATTAATCATGTTATAATTACCTCGTGACTTCGTGAGTCGGGGTTTAGAAGCTGGAAATTTCGATAAAGATAATGCCAAGTGGAGAAATACCGAGAACAAACTCAGCCACGGTTAGCCTTTTTGCCTCTAACCCTTGCTAAGGGTCATCTAGAAAAGGCCTCGCGTTCTCGGCTCTCGGGGTTGTAAAAATAAAAATTTTGATTCGACAGACGCCGAGGTGCGAAACTCCAACGACGTCTAATCATGAGTTAAAAGACTTTACCTTGGTTATTGCTTAGAGTGAAAATTAAAAACGACTTCGCCGTTTCGTGACTCGGGACGTATGAATTTATGAATTACGGTATTCGACATGCGAGATCCCGAAACAGAACCAAAAAAAGAGGGAAAACTTCCATGAAAGGTAGGGCTTATTTCGAGAGTAAAAGAAAACGTCGTCGCTCATGCGACCAGCTTTCAGAGGTCTCATCTTCTCGTATGGAAAAATAAAACCAACTTTATACTTCAAGCATCAAATTGAAAATTGTGACAGGCCAAAAACAAGGGTGGCTCCAACACCTACCATTTTTCTTCACACTCGTTGCTTGGAGGAGTCGCTTCCACCTTTTTGCAATTTCTTGTGAAGTTCCCGTATTCATGACACAACTTTCACTTGAAGGGAAATTGTTCATAATCCAACCGCTGGACATGTTTTCAATTACCCAAGGATATTATCATTTCCTCGGGTACTACTTTATCCATATCAAGCTCTATTCAAATTTTGATGCGAGAGAAGGGGTTTTCCTTCGGTTTTGGCCTGTCTATGAATCGACCAATAAAGTTACCAATGATTTTAAGGGCATCATCACTCCAAAAATGTAAAGGAAGGAGAGGGAGCCACACCCAGAATGGAATTGTAGAGGGAACATTGTTTACTAGATTGAAATCAAGGGTCCATTTATTGAAATACATGCCTCTCACTCCAAGGAAATATGGGCCACTATGGAATATTAAATATTTGTCTTCCTTGTGCGTGAAGAGAAATGTGAAGAAACGTTTGTCACAAAAGAAATGATTCAGTGAACCTTTCATCAAAGGTTTCCAATTTTTTTCTAGCCAGAATGCCACTGTCCTCTGAGATGGACATGTACCTATTAATTGAACGATTAATCCCCTATCTACTAGAGCCAATGATTTCTTTCTGAAGGTGGATGGTGGGATGATAACCTTGGGAATTTGTTCTAGTTTTTTGAAAAATATGGATTGCTACACCTTGGAGGATTTCACAGAGGTCTCTACCATTGCGTTAAAGGCATGTGTTTCTTCATTATGAGGGGGTGCATGCCCTCTCCCATGGATATCCATCATCCCAACAATTAGAGCTAGGGTTTGGTTAGGGTTTTAAAGTAGAGCACAGATTTTTCCCTATTCGATCGCTTATTGAACTTAGATAGTTGTTATGTTTCAAGAGAAAATAAGTTCCTCGTGGAAAGGACATTCCTTGAATTTGTTACTTGGACGTTACTTGGAGTATTGGGCATTATGAAATGCAGTCCTGTGGATGTTGAATCTTAAATTCCATGAATTTTATCGCTGCAAATACTCATCGAATTACATTCTCGAAGGTTTGCATACTAAATGGAGTTTATTCTCCACGGGGATTATCCTTAAAAATATGTATATTGTGTGATGAATGATTATAAAATTGATTATATGTTTCTTATTTTGTTGGATGCTTGATAAAAGAAGAAATCCAAGACATAATATTATTAGACATTGTTGTTGTTTTTTTAATGAAATGCATTGAGTGATTTCGACTTGCATATTAGAAAACATTTCAAGACCATTTAGAATCTCTCCAACATTTAAATACACTGCAGAGGTAAAAGAGATAAAAGAGAAGTTCATATAAGCAGCACAAGTGGAGAGGAAAAATACAAAATCCATGATTGGAGCATCCAAAACCTCTCCAAAATCCAATTGCATTGAAATGGAAAGGTTAGAGGGAGATGAGAGGATCACATAAGTGGGTTTTGAACTATGCATTATTGATATGGGAGGAAACACTATGGTAAAAAATTAAAAAAGGAAAGAACATCATTTCATTCTACGAAAATGACAAACTCTTATGAGTTAACCCATCACATTTCCTCCTCTTAACCCATCACACTTCCTCCAAGAGAGGAGGGTACAATAGAAAAAGAGAAGCACAAAAGAAAGAAATTCAAAGGCTAAGGCTATTATCTTCAATGGTGCATCTATGACTATCCAAGAGGCTAAAGCTTGGCTTTTGAGAACGAGGAAGTACTTCATGTTTAAATAGAATGTATAACCTTGTTTCCTTATATGTTTAGAGTTTCATATGTAGCTTATGCAATTTTGGTTTTTCCTTTTTATATATTTTAAAGTCTTTGGATAAATGTATTTGCCTTCTTTAACCCTCACCCCGAGAAAGAAGGTTTGCCTCAAATTTTGTACATTTAAAGTTTTTTAGAAAAACTGTGTTAATTTAAGGAGGTATAAGATTTTTAATTAAGTTATTCCCCAATCATTGTATTAAGTGCCAAATATTAGACCACAAGATTGAAGGTTGTTTGTTTATGACTAAACCCAAATCCAATCCACATTAGTTCACAATCAACCAACCTTCTCAAGCTTATTATACCCATTAGTCTAATAATGATTCTTAACCTTAGATGTCTTTACGGGTGTAGAATAACTCTTGGGCCAATGTTAATGGTAATCAGTCAAAAGGCATAGGGCAATGGGAAATCATTTTCTACTATGTCATTTTCTACCAAGCATAAGGTCACGACCACTGTGAAGGTGACAATGTGACTTTCCTTAAACTCCACTTCTCAATTTAGTAACATGGGGCATGCTCTCCACCCCCTTTTGACACTCTCAGGGGTTTTTTGTTCACGAGGAAGCTATAAAAAAGTCCACACCATGTCATATTATTTTGTTCATGTTAACTTTAAATCCCATCCTCTTGAATCTTTTGATGTTCTCCTAGCGAAAGTCATAATTTATATTTGTAAAATATGAATTTTACCATTCTCAATGAAAATGAAACCACTATCCACATTTATGTAAGTTAAACATAAAAAAAAACTCAACCTTGTAAGAAAAATCCTCATCATTCTTTAGGTTTAGGTTACAAGTTCAAAACCAAAGTATATCAAGTTAGAGATGGTGTAAAATAAGGATAGAACCTTGGGATCCTAAGAATAGTAGTGAGAATGGTAATAGTGATACTAAGAATGGTTTCCAGAAAAGTATGACCCTAATAATGAGAGGTTTAGAAAAAGGCAAAACTTTGATGGTGAAGGTGTTACACTCTCTTCTCTTGGTTCAAATCCTCGATGAGACTTTGGCCCATTGTGATAAGGCTATAAGGATAGGCAGCGCCCATGAGTGAGACCCCCCTCTCAGGTGTGTCTCCAAACATCTTGATCCTTGCTAAGTCATAAGTTTCCTATTAGACTAGCTTATGGGCTATTGACACTAACCTAGGGTTTATAGTGGGAGTCGGTGAAATTTAAACTTGGACCTGGTCTAAATAATCTCATAATCTAAACGTTCAACATTTTGGAGTTTTTACTAATATATTATTTGATCAATTTATACTGAAATTCGATGGTGTTGAATCCATTTATGAATTAAAAAAATACAATTTAAACAATAGAAAATGTAAATTTCACAAAGATTTATTTTGAGGTGAAAATTTTCTTAGCAAAAGCCCTAAATAATACCCAGTTACCAATTTCCCTATACTTAAATAAATAAATAAAATTCATAATAAACCAATTGGTCCATATGGTCTAATTAATCAGAGCAATTTTGTTTAGCACGTTGTGGCCGGATAGGTAAACTTTATGTACAGTGATAAAGAAATCAAGTTTGAAAATCTACTCTTCTCAAATTTGAGCAGGAAGGAGCAGAATGACTAGCCAAGCCAAATTTGCCTTAGTTTAGGAGCCCACAGTCCATTTGCATCAAGGCAAAGAGATCGAATCCCATCAGCAACAACAACGAACTATCCTATCGTTGAAAATGAAGAAGAGAGGACATCGACAACAACCGCCTCTGCAACTGACGCCGAGCAATGACAACACAAAAATATGGCGATCCTCCTCGTTAGCCTCTTAGTAGAATCTGGGTCAACCATCTTCCATAGCCTCCTACGCGAAAAATACGTCCACCAAGTAGGACCTTGGGCCCATCAATGATCACATCTATCATATGTCATGCATCAGAGCCCTAAACCAATATTTAGAATCTCATCGATTCACTGGAACACTTTTATCCCAGAAAGGCCTTCCCTCGGGCAAAGATGTGAAGGATATCATAAGCGGATTCGCTTACACTGACAAAAAATGTTGATTATCTCTAGACGGAAAACCCATCCATCATTTATTTGGGCTATCCACATTCGGTGAATATGTATAGTGGTGCACATGTCCTATGTTGAAAAATTGAATCCGGAAGTTCCGTTGGACAAGATATGTTTTCTTGGATGTGGAGTGCCTATAGGTAATATAATTATACAATCTTCTCTTAAATATATACAACTGATATTCTTGCATGTCAAAATACACAAAAGTTCAAAGGTTGATGCATGATAAAATGAGTGCTTGACATTGATTTGCAAGATTAGGAGCTGCCTGGAATGGTGGGAAGGTGAAGCCCAGTGATTCAGTAGCAATATTTGGATTGGGCACCATTGGCTTGGCTATAATTTGTCATGAATATCTCAAGCAGTAGCAGTTGTACATATACATGGAGATTTGTTCTTGTGCTACAGAGATTAGTTAGTACTCTGTGTCTTTCTAATTGCCTGCTACTGAATCCTTCGATGTTCAGGTTGCAGAAGGTGCTCGAATAGCTGGAGCTTACAGAGTCATTGGTATCGACATTAACCCAGCAAAGGAAGAAACATGTGGGTTGGAAGCCATATACACAAAAATAACTTTGTAGACAGAAGATATTTTATTGATCGACTATTTCCCTTTAACGTTTGCACATGGTTATGGAACCTGTGCTGAAATTGATAGCTTCCATCTCTTTTCCTAACAACTAAATGCTTTGGAGTCACTGAGTTCCTTAATCCTTCAAATTTCGATAAGACCATTCAAGAGGTAATCTGTAACATGAGCGTTTGTTCTTTTGGGACAACATTTGCAACAACTATTTTCTGACAAAGTAAAATGTATTGATGATTGTAGGTGATTAGAGAGATGACTAAAGGAGGAGTAGATTCAAGCTACGAATGTGTTGGAAGATTCGAGCTTATGATTTTCGCACTTCAATGCTCTCACCCGGTTTGATTTTTTGTGTCTTCAATGCTTTGTCTCTGCTTCTTATGTTAATTACAATTGTCATTCTTCAATTATCCAACTTATGTAAAGCATTAATTATGTTACCTTCTCTATCATATCATGTTTACTCGTCATGTATGTGCTTTTCTTTGCATGCATGGGGAAGAACAATTATATTAGGTTTAGATGAAATGGATAAGAAGTTGAGTTTCAATCCCTTGAAGATTCTCCAAGGCCGAAAGCTAAAATATGTAGCCTTTGGAGGTTTCAAGAATTCTTATATACCCAAGCTGGTAGATAAATACATGAACAACCTAAATTCTCATTCTCTCTGTTATCCCCTACCATCTTTGATTTTATCGTTTTCATCAAATGCATTGGAACATGAATTGAAAAATCAAAGTGACACTAATTGTAGGAATTTGATTTAGACAAGTATATAAATCAGAGAATGGCATTCTCACATATTAATATATCATAAGTTGGACCCTTTGTGGGGGGAGCTGGGAAAGCTGGAAAACGAAGTCCCATTCATTTTTAGGGTCTACGAATACCCTTTTCAAATAAACAAGAGTGTCTTGTATGCCGTTGGAAGTCCCCTTTCATGGCCCGCACTTTTGTCTGCCCTGGCGTGGCTCGTCCAGCTCTTAAGTTACAAAGAAAGAGTCCATCAAGGAGCTCAGTGGTTTGACAGAGATGCAGGGTTCAAGTTCATGGACCACTATTTTTTGCAGGGCGACGATGTGGCCGTGGAGTCCCTTGACCAAGAATTTTTACTGTTGATGGAAGAGGAACGAGCTACGACCTCCCAAAGAACGGTCTTCGTAGAAGTGCAGATAATTGAGTTGAAAGCTAAGGTCGAGGACTTGAAAACGGGGCCCTCTACCATTGAAACCCTCGAAAGGAGTAAAGTTGAGTTGGCCAATGATGTTTCAAAACTTCATTCATCTTCAATAACGTTTCATCCAAGAAAGAGGACCATAAGAGGTGCTTGGGCGAGAGGAAGCAGGAATTGGAGGCCAAGAATAGTGAGTTCGAAAGATTGACCAAGGAGAATGAGTCCTTGAAGCAGAAGATCGAGTCGCAACATGTGAATATCCAGGATTATGAGAAGATGAGAAGAGAGTGCCACGCCATTGAGCTCGACATTCAAGCCACCCATGCTTCAAGGAATGAGTGGGAGGAGAAGGCTTGGGATGTTGAGGTCTCTGCGAGAAAGAAATTGAAAGATCTCGAAGTTGCAATTGATCACTCCAACTAGGAAATCATCAGGTATTCAGATCCATTTGGTTTTATGCTATTGTTGCATTCTCGATTCAACTGTATTGTGCATTTTAATTCAAAATAGTGGCATGGAAAATGCGAACCTTGAAGGCTTGATTTTAATTTCTAGTGTTACCTTTTGCTAACAAATGATCTATCATAGTATTCTTGATTTGGTAAATTCTGTGTGGTTTGAATGTTGCTTTGTCTCATGCTAGAGGATTTATTTTGACTGAAAATTGAATTCTCAGTTTGAAACATGGGAGTTCATTTGAATACAAGATGAATACTAGAGGAATGACACTGGCAAAGATTCTAGGTGTGGATTTTAAAGGCACAATAAAACCAGGACTTATATATGGTGCAGAGGATTATGGATGCATTTACAGGGAGAAATGGGAGGAATCAATTGCCCTTCAACAACAATTGAATGAAAAAAACTCAGAACAAGAAAGAAAAAGGAAGACCGATAACGATTTCCTGGAAAAAAATCCAGAAGGTATGGCCATTACCTGAAGCTCGTAGTTGAATTGGACTATACATAATTGGTATCTTTAGCTCCTCAGAGGCAATCCACATGGAAGCTTGATTTGAGATATGCAATGGTAGACATAATGTGATGTCATTTTTTGGATATATAAATCATATAACTCACAGTGTTCCCTGGATATTTTCGTTGGAGGTCACAAGGGGATGTTGCCCCTTGACCCTGTGGCAGTGGCCAAAAGTCACCAAGAGTGTGCTTCTTAGTATTGCATTAGTAGAGAAGGCCATAATTCACAAGAAGCTTATGACACTAAGCTTGTAAGTGGATGTGGTTCCAAGTTGATGAAAAACACAGGATATGTCATGTACATAATAATGTACAGTAAAATACAATAGCTTGTGTGACCATGTCTCATCATCTAGCTACCACACCCATCCTTCATGCTATTCAATGCTTGTCATACATTCTCCCTGGCTTCTACTGCTAAATTAGTTGTGCCTGAACACCTACTTTTGTTGGAACACTGCTGGAAACACTATCAAATTTAATGGCGAATTTTATTGAAAGTTTCTTGCCTTGGGAAATTTTTTTCTAAATTCCATTGTCGTTGAATTCAAACACGCACACGAGATAGGAGAATTTGTATATAGTTGTTGTTGCTACTTATATGATAGCCACCAAGGTGTTGTTCTTATAGGTTTCTTTCAGGGCATGCTTGATGAAACAGCCATGTAGCTAATTGAAGATGTAGATAAAAACATGTCATTTACAAGATTTGTGGTTTCGTATACAAATGAGCATTGACATGCATTGCCATTTGTGCCTTATTATTTGAGTTTAAAGTGACTTTTGAATATGGTTATGCTCCCTTTACAGGTGCATTACAAATGTACCTACAATTCATATTCCAACATTTTTTGTCCTTCACACTTCATGGAGAGAAATCCATGTAAATGTTCTTTCACATGTAGTTTTATTTTTTATTTTTTTATGTTTTTCTACATAATACAGACCATCGGAGAAACTTTCTGGGTAGTTCTCCTCATTCCAAGGATGCTACCTGGGGTAAACTGACTGTTGGTACCTTATCATCCCCAATCAAAAAATTATTTCATGAAGAGTTCAACAATTTTCTCATGTATAGCTATTAACTCCTCGAGAGTTCAAAATAAATCTTATGCATGTCTTATCAAGGATTTGAACTTGGGCGGGGAGAGTGAAACACCTTCCTCCCCACCATTCAATATATTGTTCCTTGACTCTTTCACATGCAATTTCCTTACTGTTCCTAGATATTTGTACATATTCTAAGTCAATTCTAGAAGGTTTCTAAAATGTGCTCCAATTCATGAACTTGGCACTTCATTCAATATATTTTTGTGCATTGTTTAACTGAGCTTATCTGAAGAAAGAATTTACCATCATCCTGATATAGATTATAGATTCACTCTTATGATCAACCATAAAGATTTTTCTTCCTGAATGGTATTAGGATTCTTGATGCTCAATGGGAAATGGTATATCCCTATATCTCTCTTGTTCTTTTGTTTTTATCTTAGCCTCGCACTTTTATATCTCAAAAGAGCAAAGATCGTTCTTAATTTATTAATATATCGACAGAGAAAAATTCTTTTGTTTGAAATTTGTTTTTGTTCCTCTGTTATACTTGTTGTTGTTGGTAAAATAGCTTCTTAGACAAAGAAATCCACATTTTTGTCTTCCAGCATGTTTTTTTTAATTACATCTTTCGAGCCCATTTTCAGTCTCATTGTTTTATTCGTGCTATTGGAGTTGCTTCCTCATGACATTTCTTGAGTTCCTTGGTTCTAATATCAACCTTTTGTAATCTTCAAGTCATATAACAAATTTTTAAGCTTAATTTTCTTTTAGTAAATTAGTCTATAATATTAATATACAGAGGAAGCTTACAATTCCATGGAGAGTGAGGGCTAGTCTAACTAGGTCTAGAACTCTGTCTTTATCAAAAAATATCTGGCTTTTGCTAGAAATGGTCAATAAGAAGGATAAAAAATGGTTCCATGGCATTTAGAGTCTATAACACATACTTCTTCAATGTCTAGTAGGTAATGGCATAACCGGTAATTTAACGAATTAGCCTATAAACCAAAAAAACTAATGCTAGGAACATATTTTTCATAAAAAACATAAAACGGAGCAGGTCTGAAGTTCAATATTGGGCATCAGTGTCCAGGGAAATGGAATTGTAGGGAGTTCCAACTTCCTATCCTTCCTCGGTAGCATCAAGCCTTTGGTCTTTCCCAACTTCCTCTTCTTCTCCATTGTCCTCTTCATCAGAAACGAGGATAACAGTGATAAATGTATCATACTTTGGCCTATGTTATCAGAACCAGAAAGGTCATTGAATGGGTTGACCCCTAAAATTGGAACTGGATCGAAACTAGACCAAAAATGAAAATGAAACTGGACCACAAAATTGGTCAACCAAAACATACATAAATTATTCAAATTTTGAAAAAACAAATATTCATGTTCATTTATGTGAATCCAAACCATTATACACAAGTATGAAAAGTTTCTCATGTATATATAAAGGGTGAATATAACCAAAATAGCACCGAGTGTAATCCATATCTGAACCAAAAGATATCAACAAAGAGGCTCAAATGAATTGAGTGAGTGAATGGAGGGTGGGGACCTTTTTAAATATCATTTGGGGGGGCCTAGGGTTAGGTTTAGTGTTTAACCTTTTTATTTTATTAATTTTTGTTTTTAAATTGAGTTTAAGTGGTTCCCATTTCCTGTGTGATTTTTTAAAGCCTAAGTGGTTGTTGTCTTAATGTTCTCACACTAAATAACTCAGAAAACAATATTTATTTAACGACAGAAAATTAAATTTATGAACATTGCATCAATCACACAACAACTGAAAAATGAACATTGGAAGAAATAAAACACATACACATATATTTCTTCTTCAAAACAGCTTTTCATTCCTTAGATCAAAACTTACAAGGTGACCTATGCAGATTGTTTAAACCAACACCTATACAGTCATTAAAATGGCCTCAAACAATAGTATACAACCTATGTAAGAGAGGGTATAGCTACAACAATACAACCTACTATGTTTCTGTCTTTCCTGGACAACAAATTGTTCTTTCTCTCCTCTCAACATTGAAGCACACTTCAACAATCCACAGAATATTGTGTACATCATCTTCAAACTTATTTAGTACTACTACAACTACTGCAATTGCAAATTTCCCCGAGGAGTCTGAGGAGTCCGAAGACTTTGAGACAGAGGATGATTTTGTAACTCATGTTGAGGATCCCATTTCTAGCACTGGTGATGAGTTTGATGATTGATCATGTTGATCAATGATATGTACTATGTATTATGTAGTAGACAAATAGCTTGTAGCATGTTTTTTGGACTCTAGAGGCCATTTAGTTCCTCATTAATTATGTATTAATTTGTTGTTGATATGTATTACACTCGATGCCATTTTGATATATTCACCCTTATATGGTATATACATGAGTAGACTTTGCATATTTTGTCTTTAATGGTTTGGAATATTTAAAATATATTTTTTCATTAAAATTTAAATATTTTATGTATATTTTAGTAAAATTGAGTCATTGAATTTAGATCAGTTCGTGTCAATCCAAGTCTGAGTTGAAGTTGACCCTCGACCGATTTCGAGTTTTAAAACATTGTTTGTACAATGTGGGATATACCAATGTTGAATCTGAAGTTGTCACCTTCTTCATATTAGTGATCATGGGTGTGGCCAGAGGTTTGCAATCCTCCATCTGGAACCCTTTTAGGATCTCAATTGCATGCTTACCTTTCCCAAGGAATATCTCCCTTGGTCTTTGCCAAACCTCCAAACCCAAGAAGTAGTGCATCACGCCAATGCCTTTCATCTCAAACTTAGTAGCCATACCTACTTTTCACCTTGCAATGAGCTTCTTTGCACTTGCAGAAACAAGTCATCTACATACAACACCAAAATAAGAAGATCAATCCCAACACATATAATAGAATTTAAGATCTACTTCACTTTCGGTGAAGCCCATACTTTGCGGATATCCATTTATCCTAGAATACCATGCTCCTGGTTCCTTCTTGAGTCCATATAAGACTTTATTAAGCTTTCAAGCATGAGACTCTTTCCCATTTCCCATTTACATCATCCTCTGTCAACTTATCCTTAGGTTCTTGACTATCCTCTTTTCCTTTCCACTTCATAGTCTTTACTAGACTAGTTGTACCTCCTTGGAATGAATTCTCCTTATGAATCTGTGTTCTACCATCTTCTATAATGAAAACTTTACTAAGATTCCTTTCCATTAGTGTTCCTTTATGTCCTTTCAAGACAATTTCCTACCCATTAACTATCTATACATGTTCATAATCATTGAATAAAATTTGAAGAGATAATCCCATTACCTCAAGTTTTTGCATTGTATATATACCCTCGTTTGATCCTAACATCAGGCTATCTTCATGCCTCTTTTCTATTCCTTCTTTTGCAATCTACAATTTCCTTTTGTCTTCAAACTATATGTCATATTTTTTCCAAGTCCTTCTAGATTTATCATCTTCACTTCCATATTAGTCTTCAATAATTGTCCATCTTTAGTTTCTTTGAACACATGTTCAATTAAGAATTTTTCTATTACATACATCTCTTCTAACAGCTTACATATGGACTAGGGTTTCATGTGGAATTCTCACCTTCTTGCTACATGGATTTCAAGCATAATTGTTGAGCTTGTTATGGAGAGAGCCCTAGGGTTTCATGGTTGATTTGGCATGGTTTTGGCACTTATTATCATTTATTCATGATCTATGAGGAGTTCTACACAAGATTTGAAAATTTACTCAATCAAATTCCTAAGGACATTAGCTTAAAGGATGGTTTCATCGTCCTTCTTCAATACACAAAAGCCTTTGAGGGGCAATTTGGATTTATGTTAAGGGACAAGTCCCTAAAGATCCTTGTACAAGCACAAGAGCATGCTTCTAAGATTGAAGAGAATCTTCTAGCTTCTCAAAACTTTGCCAAGCCTAAAACTTTACATAATGTTGAACCTGCTCAAAATTCTATGACACTTTTGGCCCAAAGACTTGAGCAAATAGTAACCAACTTCTCATAGAATCAAAGTCTCACAGAGAGATTTTATCCCATAAATTAGAGCTTTGTTTTGATGAAACTTTCAAAGGAAAATGATCAGGATTGTCATATATATATATATATATATATATGCATGTGACAATGACCCTTTAGATCCTTAGAGGGTAGACCTAAAGAAGGGGAAAGAAACATAAAATTTCAATGTTGGGCCGACCTTTAATGATTACCTAAGTTTGGTTCAAATTGAAGTTCTAATTTTGAATTGGAAGAGAAATTTAGGGCCAACCCCTTGAGAAAAGTTATGTGCTTGTGTTGAATCTCTTACGCCCATGTGTAAATGGATAATGGTTCTTTGTTTTCTTAACTGGTAAAGAAGGTAATTCCTTGGACAGTTTTGTTGGCTTTTGATTGTGATACAACGTTATCTCATTTTGAATCCCACACTCCCACATGTGAAGGAAGATATTGGGTCTTTCTTACACACTTGGTGAAGGAAACCCTATCCCACTTGAAGAACAGTTGAAGATCGTATAGTTGATTTTGAGTAGAAAAGAGAGAATTGAAGGGCCTTTGGAGGCTAGATGTTGCACCAAAGCCCCTCTTTTACCCTCATTTGAGAAAAAATTGTTGAAGCATCTTGTCTTATACTTAGGCACATTTTTTGGAGATTGATCTAGTGGATGTCTTCTCTTTATTTTTGGTGGATGTTTCGTGAAAATGGGTTTTCTTAATGCTATGTGCATTATATTAAGAGTTTTGATTATGTTTCATGTGATGTTTCTTGGGATATCTTAGTGAATGCTCTATTAGAGTAATAGTTGCATGTTTACTTTGTCTCCTTGAACAATATTGAAAACCTAAGGAAGGATTGAGAGTGATCATCCCTTTCCCTTGTTTTATCCATCTTAACTCATTGAAGCATTCAACATTTTCCTTAATGGTTAGGAGTGGCTATCCCCTTAAGTCTTTTCTTGGCTAGGGTTTAGTGCTAGGGGTTAGAAGTGGCTATCCCCCTAAGGTTTAAAACATATTTGTCTTGATCTTGTGCTAATAGCTCTTGAAGGGATAGGACAACAACTACTATATATGAGGGGATAAACTCTAGGGTTTTCTCTCCTAGGAGGTTGACCTAGGTTTATCAGGTGATGATCCTATGATAGACTTTCAAGTCTTATTTTTCTCTTGGTATCCATTGAAGCGCTACATTAACTCCATATTCCCAATGAAAAGACATTCATCTTGAGACCTCCAAGTACTTTCTTCAATAGTCTAAATATACCCAAACACATTTTTCTCGAACTTCACTCTCCACATTGATATTCCTTTCCCTAATTCCTCACAATATTAATTGAGGGAAACCCCCTTTAATCGGAGGAAATTTGGCTTGAAGTGAAAGAGGGTTGGTGAGGTGACAGGGGCCTTCCCTCTAAGTTATGCATGATTTCACTTGAGCTTTCAGACTTTAGCTCAACAATTGCGAGTTTGTGTGATAACACACCCGAGACATATCCTAGTGATCCTAAACCTCATTAGACAAGACCCCCTTTACCATTGGAAGTTAGTCCTCCTCCTCAACCAAACTTGCCTAATACCAATGATATAGATTTAAATATTGATATGGCTAGTATCTTAGAAAAGGTTGATGTACCTTTCCCCCTCAATAATAATATTGTATTTTATTTTTTAAATACATACAGCACAGTTGCTATTGCGATGTCTTGGAGTGTCACTCCCATAGAAACCATGTCGGAGATGATACCTCTTAATGTCTCTCTTTCCACCTTCAAGACGTCACTCTTTCCACCTCCAAGACGTCTCTTTTACCACCTCCAAGACGCTGCTCCCATAGAAACCACCAGGAGCTGATACCTCTTAACGTTTCTCTTTCTACCTTCAAGACGTCTCTCTTGCCACCTCCAAGATGTTGCTCTTGCCACCTCCAATAAGTCGCTCTTGCCACCTCCAATAAGTCTCTCTTGCCACCTCCAAGATGTCTCTCTTTCCACCTCTAATACGTCACTCTTTCCACCTCCAATATGTCGCTCTTGCCACCTCCAAGATGTCTCTCTTGCCACCTCCAAGGCATCGCTCTTGCCACCTCCAAGACATCGGTCTTATGAAGGCTATATGGGGTTTGGATAGTCAAATCCAAGATGAAACGTGTCTACGTGAAACGTCGCAATAAAGACGATATCTATGGTGTTAGAAAAGAGATGTCATGTGAAATAATGTTTGAGGGGGTCTGTTGTTTGTCGTTCTCCTGGAAATATAAAGTGGCGATTGTGTCGAACGCACCATTGAAATTTGACCCAAATGTACTAGTGACCAAAGGCACGGGAATCTTGATATTGTAAAATTCATGTTCAATATTGAAAGGTGAAACTAATTCCTCAATTTCTTTAGTTTATTTTTCCCTTTTAACATGATCCAAAACTTCATCTACCTTAGGGATGTCTATAACCTCTTTAGATTTATCTTTGGAAAACTTTTGACCAGCATTCTTAGACTAAGGTTCAATGTCTACAACAAGTATTTTATACCGAGAACCAACATCATACTTATTATGCATCTCAGCCTATAGTGCATCAACAAAAATTATGTAATAAACTAAGGATAAATCTCCTTTGTTGGTTTCACTACTAGGTATCAGTTTTTGTGGATTTATAGACTCCTCATAATTATTTTGAGTTATATGTATGGCATCATTCTCATATTGAATTAGGTGGATTTATTTTGAGTATTCATCATAATCCTCATCCACTACTTCTTCAATAAAGTTGTTATCATTATTGTTTTTTATAGGGGGGAGAATGGGTTGGTCTTCATTTCTTCCCTCTCGTCTCATGAGCTATGGATTAAGAGGTCTCATGAATTGATTAGCATTGGGATTCCTTATGCATCCCTCTTCGGGAGGGGGGTTGTATTTCTATGCTCTATCTAAAAATTGAAAATTGTGTTCGTCAGATTCCTGATCAGTCTAGACATCTCATCCATCTTTGCTTCTTGGGGTTCTCTATTTGGATCAGAAGTACCACAGTCTTCCCTGGAAAAAAAAAATCTGCCTGATCCTGTTTTTTCTTCATATTGCCTGATGCAATCATATTCCCTTCGATGTCTATTGCATCCTCTTGTATTATTAGCATGGTCCAAGATATTCTTTCTCTCAAATTCATGGAAAAATCAACATCAAATTCCCCATCATATGTCACTTTGGTTGTTGGTTGTGATGGAATTATATCTGCAGGGATCTTGTTATAGAGCTTATTAAACCTCTTGTAAAAATCATCAATAATTTCATTGGATCTTTTCTTGAGTGAGCCAAATTCATTCAAGTAGTATAGGATATCCCTTTTCTCACCCCATTATCTCATAAAGGCAACTTCTAGAGCCAACGAACTATCAATTGAAGCAACATTCAACTCTCTTAACCATTTTCTAACATCTCCTCGAAACTTTTTCACAAGTAGACTCATGAAGACATCAGTTTTCTCTACAAATTGGTCATCTATAGAGTCTTGGAAAGAACGCATATGCTCTTCGGCTGAACGAGTTTTATCACCATCAAATTTGGGAAGATATTTCATGTAATTCTCAGGGAGGTCATGGGTAATTTGGGGCATATTTAATGGAGAAAGTATGGAAGTGACCCAAGGATTTATGGGTGGTGTAGGAGGTTGATTTCCCCCAGATATTCATCCACCTGAGCTAGCCATAAGATTTTGTAAAATTATGTTATGGGATTCAAAGGATAGAGGAGGAACAAGAATTTTCAAGAAGGGTCGATGGGAAGAACTGACTTCTTGATTAAATTATAGAGGAGAATTTTTAAGGTCTATTAATGGTTTTGGAGGAAATTTTGCAACAGAAAGAAAATATTCGGGTATATTAGTTAGATCTACAGATTCATCATTTTGATGAACAACAAAAGGAGATATTTCAAGATAAGGGTTACCTGAGAAAAAGGAAGTCTAACGGTCTTTGATATTTCTCTAGGTCACAATGTTTTTTGGACCTGAATATATCAAAACCTGATCAGGATTAGGGTGGATTCGTGTGTGTCTTCTAGTAGAGGCCATGTTTTCCTTTTTTGGAGTCACCACATGAAATATTAATATCCAATTGCATGGGGCTTGTTCACCATCAAGTCTCGGAGCTTATAATGTTCTATCCCTAGGGAATATTTCTTCAACTTACATCCTAGATAATGATTCCATTTCATACATTATCCCTCAATATGTTGTAGGTTTTTGTTACAACCACGCTGAGGCACTCCAAGTGTAATAGACCCAACCCCCTAAGTACCCTTTTAAGGGATGGGGTATTAATTTTTTTTATTTTTTCAACTATTCATTTTTTCTATTAGACTTCGTAAATTGCATATGCTCATCCAAAGATTTGAATGTCTATAATTATGCTCAAATCTGAGTTTCAGGTCAAAAGTTACAACACTCTCAATTTTTCTCCCCCTTTTACCCTCACTTCCATTTTAGTGCCATGTGGCATCCCATTGGCACCCTGGTACATGTTCCAACCCATGTGGCATAGACATGGCACCTGCCACATACTTTTTTGGACCATGCCTTGTCGAACCTCCAACGACGCTCTTTAATACTATTGAAATCCTCCCATCGGAGGGTTTTCACCATGAGTTTCTTTGCATACTCTGAAATTTGAGTTTCGATCGCATACCTTTCGACAGATCGGATGGTCTAGGAGAGTCAATGATCAACGAATATGATTTTATCAGAACTTCCAATGTGCTTTATGGATAATACCCCACTCATACAACCTTTCGACTTATTCTGCAGACCCCCTATAGATCTATGACTAACATACTCTGTGGCCATCCTCTGATCGATGACCTAGATCATTCCTCGAAGTACCTCTTTTTCATGCATTCACATCCACTCAGAGAAATCCCCCTCTAATAGATGACTGTGATCTATCTCTGATGGATCCGAGGGATAATAGTTGTGGATTCCTATATCCAAGTAATTCCTTCCAAAAAAATTCCACACTCAACCCTTATTTCCATTCATGGGATGCAATATTTCCTCCTCTAAACAAACTAGCACTTCACGTCATTTTGACATCATCCACTCCTAGCCTTGTTTAAGTACGAACCTATGTGTCTTCCAAGTTGGCACCTAGTACACATGTCTCTACCCAACTCTTCCACCTAGCCTGAAACGTGGCACTCAATCCATGTTACTCTTTTCTTTATCAAAGTTCCATAACACACTACCACATGGCACCTTAGTCATATGACACATGGATCCTCCACGTGGACTGATGTGGCACGCATTTCATTTCTAAACACTAGCATGGCATTCTAGGTGATGAAACTTGTCCTCCATGCATTGGTAAAGTTGTGTCGTCCTCTCCATCATGATGTCACCTTCCTCCCAACATCTTCATGAAGTAATTACCAAGATCTACGATCACTATCTCTCCTCGAAACCTTCTACATCGAAGAACCATAGCCAAGGAAACTCTGATGGTTCCACAATGATCGACAGTTCATATCCATTGTCACCCCTCTAACAAACCTGACAGTTCTGATGATTGTTCGGAATATTTCCTTTTGGGTCCTCCAACAACCTATTCTTGGTATATTCGGATGGCTACATGATCCGACCACCCACAAAAGTAATTTTTATATCTCTCTGAAAATTTTCTCCTACATTTATCAAAACAAAAGGCATTTTTGCATACATTAAATCCCCCCATGGTGTTGTGAAGTTTGTCTTCTCTCTGTCATCTAGGTGCATGGCCACTTGGTTGTATCCTGAAAAACCATCCATCATAGATATCCTATTTTCCCCCACCACTTTGTGTAGTATATGATCCATCTTGGGTAGGGGGTAGTTATCTCTTAAAGAGAATTTATTTAGGTTCCTGAAGTCCACAGATAATCTTATTTCCCCACTCTTGTTTCTCACTGGAAATAAATTAGAAACCAATTCAAAGTACCTTAAGGGAATAATAATCCGGGTATATAATAATGTTTTCACCTCTTTGTCAATGGTAGGAAAAAGAAGAGGATTAACTTGCATGGGCTTCTTGTAATGCCCCATATTTTGACCTTAGGTAGTTAGAACATTGTTGTTTACTAATATTGATAATTCAAAGTTTAGCATTTGTTTGGAGTCACTTAGACTTTGTTAGACATTGAGATGTGTACCTCTAGGCCTATTTGTATGTTACATGATATATGCTCATGAAAAAGATAGTTATTTGATTTGTTAAACATGAAAATTAAAATGGGCAAGCGGGAAAAGAATACTTGGAAGCGCCCAGGACTACATTACAACTGATGAGCTTATACAAACTAAGGAGGAGGTATTTTTCAGTGATATTTTGTTATTGATATTTTGAGTATACTTATGTTTTAAGTTCTTAAATCACAATCTTAAAGTTAGCCTTCTACTTATTTCATCATGTTATTAGATTTAGATTTATCATTGAGAAGATGTAGAAGAAATGTGTAAATAAAATCAATGAAATAATGCTAAAATAAAGTTGTTAATGTGTAAGTATTTAAATAAATGGTAAATTGCTTAGCATCCTATGGATAGGGTGCTACATATGGTATCGGAGCTTAGGCTCAAACACTAGGGACAAAAAAGGGCCATCATATTTACTTAAACTACTCCAAACGAAGAGTAAAGTGATTGTTGCAACCATGTATAAAACTTTGACGAAGCCATGTCTTAAACCCATATATGTAATGGTAAGCTATTTATAAGTAGAAAAGAGTTGTATGTGGTAAGAAATTTATAGTAGAAAGAGATGGAAATGGTGGTGAATGAGAAATGTATTATACAATATGATAAATGTATATTTTATCATCCTAGCTATATTAAATTTAATCCCCATCTAGGAGGAACACCCTTACTAAAATCTGAACTAAAGAGAGCCAGATGATCATTCCCTTGACACAGATTTACTTAACCATGGAACAATCAACAGTAAAAGATTAAACAATCCATTCGGTTCCTTGGTCCAAGAGGCTTATCTTGCATCAAAATTCCACTATATCTTATTCTTTAATAACTATAAGATAAAAACATACATATTTTAGCCTCATAGATAGAAGTGACCGAGAGGGAAGCATTATGATATTTACAGGGTTCGATCTGCATGTCTTCCATAGGATTAGCATAAACACAAGAAAACGAACGATCACGACTACAGTCATATTCGTATTCATTGCGAGGCAGCTTGACAGTCTTGGGCTGGAGCCGGTCGCTTGCTCCCTCGGACCACGATTTTCGGAATCTTGTGTCGCCCATGTTTCTCTCTTATAACCGAACAGTATCAAAACCGTTGCAACCCTAATACAACCTCCTGAAGACGGTAGAAAAACCTAAACAAACCCTTCAGCACTAAAGCTCAAAGCTACACTATAGACTTTTTGTTGGCCAGATACGAAATAGAGAAAGTTGGTACTTATTTATATTACGCGACTATGTTTTATTTTACGTCTTGATTTAATTGTTCTATTGTCCCCTACCGGTTTTTCGGGCATGTGGCACATGTCAAACATGATCGTCCATTAACTGGGCCCTCATTTCCAATTTTAAATCTCAAAACATTGTTACACCAGTTTAAGATATTTTTACTCAACTGGAATAAATTCATTACACAAGATAAACACATTACTGTCCACAACATCATGTAACATAAAATAACCTTGATAGTTTCAGCACTGGTGAGAACACCATATCGGTGCAAGCCGAGGCAGCATTTAAAAATGGGCTTTCGGCCGGTGATTGTGGCAGGCCCGATCATATCTGATATTTATCTAAAGGCATACGGCTTAAAATCCTTTATTGTACCATACTAAAGTAACTTGAATATCATCATGTCCGGTATTTACGTAATGATGATGATTCGGTTTCAGGAACCAGACACTCATTCATCCAAGGAAATCATTTCTCTTTGAAATAACATTTTGGGAGAAAAATAGAGGTTCACATATATACGTCATGTTAACAATGAGAGGCGACGGATAGCCTGGCGTGCGTGATTCTGAGGGCACTCAAGAAGGTCTCATGATATTTGGCGTGAGAGTTTTTCCATGGATTTATGGACAATGGCGGCTTTGCTGCCGACTTGTGACCTCCCTAACAGCTTCCCATCACCTGCTGTAACTGCCACGCACCCCAAGAAATGATGCAATCTAGTTTAAAATATACATGCAATCTTTCATCTAGTGATCCTTTAGCTTAAGAGTGTTTAAGGTGCCAATATTCATTCAGAAAACCTAAATATTTCCCAAAATGCCGGTGTGAGGTAGGGGCCACTTCGACACGTGCATTGGCTTACATTTGAAATAGAAAATAAGCATTAAGGTGCATGAAGATTTGGAATATCCTCGACCTAGCCTTCAATCCCCGAGAATGTAGGCTTTCACGTGACGATAGAGCTCACTCTCACGAATAATTCGAAATCTGAACATAGGCTCCTTGTAAAATTGGAAATCCTACACTCTCGAAGATTTGGAATATCTCGAGCGTGAGCTCACTTTCTATCTAATCGATATCTCGACCTGCGTCACTTTTCTATCAAAGCAAACCGATATCTACGACACATATCAATGTCCTATTAACCGACCTTGGAGCAAATGTCCTCTCATTGCACTGAGCACTGCCACCTTGATGAAATAAACCCCACTCCAAGCTAACTTGAATGGCTGGACTATTTGATTGTCCTCTGGCGCGAAGACGCGGTACGCCACCTTTCTGTTTGACCTGTCGCCTCTTTGCTAGGCAATGCCATGGCCATTATCTTCCATGTCAATATCTTGGCCAGCAAGAAAAGTGCACTCGCGAGTCGCCACCCTTCCTTCTTAGCATTGTTGGTGGCGGACCGGCGGTGCATTTCCTCCAGTAACTATAGAGATATGTCATTATAACAACTCGTTTTACGAGTCCTGGAACTGCGTTCTGTCCAGCCAGTAAATTAAGTAACTATTTAAGATTTCACTAACAGTAGAGATTGTATTAACAATTGGAGGATATGAAACTAACACTACAATTGGAGAAACAATGACCGGGTAAACTTACACGGAAGGGTAGGTGATATTATTCTTTAGGATTCATTTTTAATTATTAAGGTAGAAGAAAGTAGCTATTCGATGTGGATCTAAACTCAATCAAGCAAATAACGCTCTCAAGTGACTCAACTAAGGGGGGATCAATTTCCTATCCCAAAGGTGTAGCGTCCATTGTGAACTAAAACTGGGCGAAAGAACTCCTGAGATATTAGAACACCAAATAAGAGAACACGACACCACGAACTAAACTTATTGAAACCGCGTCCGGATGTTATTGAGATGCAGGCTCTTTGAGTTGAATCCATTTAAGCGGTATTACATGCAGGAGAGGTACCAACGGCATGAACTTGGCTATTTTAAAACCCTGATTAAAGTTTCTATTAAAAAAAAATAGAGTTTGTTATTAAAATATTAATTATTTTCTTATTATAAGAAAAATATGGTTATTTTTATAGATTTTAATTTTTCGATAACCAACTCTAATTTTTTTTTTTTTATAAATAACATTTGCATTTTATAAATAATTATTTTAATTTTTAAAAATATAATTATTATAATTATATATCTTTCTTTTTTTTAACCATTTATAAATGATTATTTTATTTATTTTGTTGATTATTGTTTAAAATAATAGATTTAAATATTATGATACAAAACTATATAGAGTAAACATATTTCATTTTAAAATCCTAAATAAAATTAAGATTGATTTGTAAATAAGATATGTCAATTAAAATATGTTAGTAAATAAAATCCCTAAATTTGAAAGAGATTTATTTATAAATGAAATATGTCTTTCAACATTGATCAACCACAAGCCACAATTATGTCGTTGTGCTAGTCATACCTTTGATTACTAAACCTATCTCTAAACCATGTGTGTTGTATCCTTTAAAACTCCTTACATAAATTATTTCCATAAATTGGAACTCATATCAAATACCATTCATTTCACTTTATTTGGTCTTCTTTGCTAATTCTTTGATGGTCACTATATCCCGTATTCTATAATTAAAAATAACCTCATGTTGTAAGAACAATAAATGTTTCTTGCAAAAGTTGTACATCTTTACTTCTAACATGTTTTAAAAATAAAATAATTTTCTGGAATAATCCATGAATACAAGTTGCAACATTTTATGTCTTTGTAATTGATTCTAGGTAATTACTCTCTGTAAAAGTTGTAGTTGTATGTCAGTGTAGTTGTATGTCAGTGGAGGGGTCGTTTTGTCGGGCAACATTGTGGTTGCAGATATAACCGAGATTACTTTCCCTTTCACTACCACCAGAGATTTAGTATTAATATGCCATCTATTTTTCTTGGAGGTTTCTCTCTTCCCTCTCTTCTAAACACCCCATCCAAGGAAGGAGGTTATACATGTTACATATTATAGTGATATCAAATATTCTTATTTTGCATCGGTCAACCATTAAAGGTTATTTACGTTAGAGGATATATAAGGTTTAAGGTTCATATGGATTAATGGTTAAGGTTTACAATGATTAGAGTGGTTATTAGAGTTATTAGAGTGATTAAAGATTAGGTTTAGAGGTTATAGGTATTATGGTTTAGGATTTATAGGGATTAAAGGTTATAATTTTATTGAAGGGAATGTAAAGATTAGTGGCTAAGGGTGATAGGAGAAAATTTTTTAGTGGTGATAAAGTTATAGGAATTAGGTCTTAAGGATTGTAGAAGTTACGAGTCATAGGGGTTAATCATTGGGATTCAAAGGCTTTATGGGTTCTAATATTTAAGAATTATGGGTTCTAAGGGTTATGAATTAGAGGTTATAGGGGAACTATTTGTTAGGGTTTATAGGGGTCATATGTTGAGAGTTAGGAATCAAAGTGATTTAAGGTTTAGGTGATAGGGGTTTATAATTATAGAGATAAATTGTTCTCATCATTGTAGTTGTTATGGATTCTAAGGTTTAGGAGATATATGAGTGATATGAGTTAAATATTATATGGGTTATAGGATATATGTGTGATGGTTTAGTGGTTAGGGTAACTAATTATTATAATAACTACATGAGATAAATGTTAGAGAGTTTATGGGCTAAGGGTCTATGGTTATAGGGATTAGTTAGAGATTATACTAGTTAGAATCTATTGTTGGAGGGTTAATAAGGTTTAATAAGGTGTTATAGTTTATGTGATATTTTTTTTTTGGGTGTGTGATATTATGTTCTATCCATAAGTAAATGGAACTAAAATTATGAGGTGAGTATTATGATGGACTTAATCTTAAAATACATTAGAGAGCATTATACCATTCGCACATATTGTGGCATGGTTGTATCACACTTCATAGATAAAATTGAATCCTATATACGATAGGAAGGTGAAAAGAGCGACATCCATATTCTAGCATTAATTAGGAAATGGAATATGACATGTACCATAATATGTTGGAATAACTAATTATATATAATAAAATAAAAATAAAAATAAAACAAACTAAATGTATATTACAATGATAGAGCTTGATCTATGGGTCAAGACTTCATAATAAAGACCATGTCATGATTATACCTATGTATGGGGCACCATTTGTGTCATTCAATTATTATTATTATTATTATTATTATTATTATTATTATTATTATTATTATTATTATTATTATGAGCTTATAAAGTCAACTACACGTGTCTCACTAAATTACCCAAGATGGAAACTTAAAGGCATATTTAAAATTTTCACTAAACCACTATACGATAGAGATTTCCTCTAAAAAAAGAAAGGGGGCAATGAAGTTACTTAAATGACAATGGAATAAATGGGTGATGTATCTAGAATAGAAGGTGTGTTATATCTAAATGAATATTGTAAGTAGTCTTAAGTTGTGAAGCTAAAACTTGTGGTTAGAGTGATAAGTGAAATATCGTGAAAATATGTTTTATTATGCCATAATGTGTGACGCGTTATATCGATTGGTTTACATTAGCCATTATGATGTTAATCCAACTCATGTTTGATTGATGAGATGACTTGATCATACTAGCGAAGTGGAGTTCATGTATGTTTGGTGAAGGAGTTATAACATTAGTAAAATGAGTGATAAGTATCCTAACTTATTCTAGTTGGTTAAAACAAGGAATGAAGAAGTGTCCATGGGAGGAGTTGATGTGATTTAGAGAGAGATAAACTGACAGGGGCATCCCTTGAGGGAACTAAAATACTTTTATATAAATATATATTTGGTAGTAGCAATTACAATGGATTGTGATAGATTGTTATGCACAAGTCCCTTATAAGAGGGGATGTCTATCTAAGTGCGATCTCACATCTTGAAATGCATTAATAAATATAACAACTACTTTCTCACTAAGAGTTTATTTTATTTTTTTTTTCTTTCTTGTGAATAAAATTGTTTAGAAAGATGAATGCTAGAAATGTGCTTCCCCTTGTTAAATTATCTCATAATGGGAGGATAGAACTTGAAAGTTATGGAATGAGAGAAGAAAGGAGCAAGAGGTCAGAGTTAATAGGTATTAGGTAATTATAGAGAATATAGATTTGAGAAATACAAAGTATAATTGTATAAAGAGAAGACCTTCAGGACAAGTGACTAAATATTTTGGAATGAACCCTTACTAAATTTACTCTTATTCTTGATATTGAAATGTTCACAAACTCACATGGTGCTCTTTACATATAGGCACATGAGTAATAGTGATTTGTTGGTAGGAAGCATAATTTTCTTTGACTAGGATGAAAAGAATCCTATACTAAACATTTACATTGGTCAAAGATCTAATTTATATGACTTAAGAGGAAGTGCGATTGGGGACAATGACCAAACTATGAAGTGAGGACCTCACATGAAAATAATTTAGTAGTACCTTAATCAATGTTATTAAGTATGGGAAACTTTTGTGATGATGTATGTATTATATCATTGGAGTTCAAGTGATAGTCAAGTTAGTGATAATTGATTATAATTACTAAGATATATTCTAGGTGGAATTACATGATGGGATTAATGGAATTTATAATCGAACTCAATGTAAGATTCACTTAACTAAAAATCGATAATAAGATAAGATTCTAATTGACTATCAAACTAGTAGGCTATACTTTAATATACAACTTAGAAGAATAAATCTATAAGAGGAAGCATGTCCTTTCATTTAATTACCAATGGTAATCAAATGAGAGTCAAGACATAGAAAGGTGCCTACTAAATGGTAGTTGCAATCAATATATTAATAGCCTCAACATGTTTTATGAATTCATTGTCCAATGAGACCAATATAACTCAAGGTTTTTTTATCACGAAAGATAAATAGAAAGGTTTTTTATCACGAAAGATAAATGGAAGTTGTGTCATAAATTCTCCTCATATTGTGAATGTTCACTTAACTTGGAGGCTGGTTCTTGGGGAATGTAATACCCCATATTTTTGACTATAGGTAGTTAGAACATTGTTGTTTACTAATCTTGACAATTCAAGTTTAGCATTTGTTTGGAGTCACTTAGACTTTGTTAAACATTGAGATGTGTACCTCTAGGCCTATTTGCTTGTACATGATATGCTCATGAAAAAGATAGTTATTTGATTTGTTAAACATGAAAATTAAAATGAATAGCGGGAAAAAGAATACTTAGGCATAGGGACTACAATACAATGATGAGCTTATACAAGTGGGAGGAGGTATTTTCAGGACTACATTACAACTGATGAGCTTATACAAACTAAGGAGGAGGTATTTTTCAGTGATATTTTGTTATTGATATTTTGAGTATACTTATGTTTTAAGTTCTTAAATCTTAAAGTTAGCCTACTACTTATTTCATCATGTTAATAGATTTAGATTTATCATTGAGAAGATGTAGAAGAAATGTGTAAATAAAAATCAATGAAATAATGCTAAAACAAAGTTGTTAATGTGTAAGTATTTAAATAAATAGTTAATTGCTTAGCATCCTGTGGAAGGGTGCTACACTTCTCCCTAAAAGGATTAGTACCAGGTTTGAGGGGTATTCGATGTTGGATGATATTGGTATCATAAGTTTTTATGTCCTCGTATCTCCATGCAAAAACATCCATGTACTCTTTGAACAAATGAAAATACTCTGCCCTATGATCAACGTGAATATTTTTGGAAAGATTAATATATTTAGGATCTTTTTCATTCCCAACATTATATTCCTCAATGATATCATCTTTGGGGTGGACAGTTGGTTTGACAGGTACATCATTTCTATCAAACAATTGTTCAAAAGGAACCAGTCCTTTGGGAATAATGTTATTCTTAAGCTGCAAGATTTTATGCTCAACCATGTAATCACTAAATTTAGGGATCTCTTCAGCTTCCTCCTCAATCTCTTTTTTGGTGTCTTATTCATCATCCAAATCAATATGAGTATTTGCAAACTCATCTATCACTTCCATCAAGTTTTTGTTTTGTTGATCATCCTCAAAAGCTTGCTAGTATTTGATATTATCATGAATGGAAGGTTTGTATCTCATGTCGATCTAATATTTAATTTGAGGGGTGGATGGTAATTTAAAGGTACTGGAAGCTACTACTAAGGAATCAGCTAGTTGATTAATCTCTCTCAAAACAATAGAAATATTGAAATCTACATAAAAAATTATCAATCAGATCCCATACTTGATTTTCGTATGCCCTCATTCTTGGATGGCTCATTTGATAGGAACATTTTGCCTTTTTCACAACTAGCTCTAAATCTCCAAATACCACTAGCTTGGTAATTTTCATCTTTCTTTCTACCTCCAGGCCCAAGATCAAGGCTTCATATTCAGTTGTGTTATTTGTGGCCTCAAACTCAAGCTTGTAGAACAGATGAATTTATTTTTTGGTGGGGGAAATGAGCACTACACTTGGCCCATATCCTTATTTTTAGTATGCACCATCAAAGAAAATTTTACATAGGCCATCCACTTCTTCCACAAGGCTTACAAGAGGATCTATAAGCATTGGGGTTTCATTTTACTCTTCATTTACAGATAGAATACAACAACCCAGATCTTCATCAGTAGCATATATGGGATTATTCATAGGGATTTTATGATCACTGACCACATAATCAAAATTTGTCTCACAGTACATCCTTCTGAGCTCCCCTCAAAAAACTAGTATAGTGGCATAAGTTATATCCATTTGCATCATGCCTCCCAATTTTCATGCCCAACTTCTAGACAAAAGCATGCCATAATTGGTTGGTACATCATCCACCACTACATCCATCATAATACTCGTAATAGGAAGTTGTCCCAGGGTGAAAATCATGTCTTTAATCAGCCCATAACACTTCACTTTCCTGCCATCAAATGAATAAATTTAATCATATCGCTTAGTTATTTCTAACCCCTACTTTTCTATGACTACTTTAGGCATAAGATTATGTGATGCTCTAGAATAAAGCATACAATTGTGTAGGATCTTATCATGAATATTCAAGGTCACATAGAAGGGTTCCACAAATTCTACTTTGTCATCAATATGAGGACCAAAATATATGGTAGGGGACTCATCTTGTATATTCAAAGTATCAGGAGGATTTGTTGATCTTTTCCCTTGCATCATTTCCTCAATTTGTTTATGGTACGAGGGATTTTTAGCCAGCTCCACCAAAGGCATGGGAATATTGATCTTGGAAAATTCATGTTCAATATTTAAAGGTGAAACTAATTCCTCAAGTTATTTAGTTTATTTTTCCCTTTTAACAGGCTCAAAAAATTCATCTACCTTAGGGATGTCTAGAACCTCTTTATATTTATCTTTGGACAACTTTGGACCATCTTTCTTAGACTGAGGTTGACTATATGCAACAAGTATTTTATACTAGGGCCTGAGATCATACTTCTTATGCATCTCATCCTATAGTGCATCAACAAAAATTATGTAATAAACTGAGGATAAAGCTCCTTTGTTGGTTTGACTACTAGGCATCAGTTTCTAGGAATTTAGAGACTCCTCATAATAATTTTGAGTTACATGTGTGGAATCATTCTTATATTGAATTAGGTGGATTTATTTTTTGTATTCATCATAACCCTCATCCACTAATTCTTCAATAAATTTGGTATCATTATTGTTTTCTATAGGGGGATGAATGGGTTGGTATTCATTTCTTCCCTCTCGTCTCATGAGCTATGGATTAGGAGGTCTTCTAAATTGATTAGGGTTGGGATTCCTTATGCCTCCCTCTTCGGGGGGGTTGTATTTATATGCTCCATCTAAAAATTGAACATTTTTTTTGTCATATTCTTGATCAGTCTAGACATCTCATCCATGTTTGCTTCTTGGGGTTCTCTATTTGGATCAGAAGTACCACAGTCTTCCCTGAACTTTTTTTTTTCTTCCCGATCCTGTTTTTTCTTCATATTTCTTAATGCAATCATATTCCCTTCGATGTTTATTGCAACCTATTGTATTATTAACAGGGTCGGGGATCTTCTTTATCTCAAAGTCATGGAAAAATCAACATCAAATGCCCAAGCATATGTCACTTTGGTTGTTGGTTGTGATGGCTTTATATCTGCAGGGATCTTGTTATAGAGATTATTAAAACTCTTGTTAAAATCATCAACAATTTCATTGGATCTTTTCTTGAGTGAGCCAAATTCATTCAGGTGGTATAGGCTATCCCTTTTTTCACCCCATTATCTCATAAAGGAAGCTTCTAGAGCCGACAAACTATCAATTGAAGCAACATTCAACTCTCTTAACCATTTTCTACCATCTCCTAGAAAATTTTGGACAAGTAGCATCATGAAGACATCATTTATGTCTACAAATTGGTCATCTGTAGATTCTCGGAAAGAACTCATATGCTCTTCGACTGAACGGGTTTTATCACCATAAAATTTGGGTAGATATTTCATGTAATTCTCAGGGAGGTTATGGGTAATTTGGGGCATATTTAATGGAGAAAATATGGAAGTGACCCAAGGATTTATGGGTGGTGTATGAGGTTGATTTCCCCCAAATATCCATCCACCTAAGCCATCCATAAGATTTTTTAAAATGATGTTATGGGGTTCAAAGGATAGAAGAGGAATGGTAATTTTAAAGAAGGGTCAATGGGAAGAACTAACTTCTTGATTAAATTCTAGAGGAGAATTTTTAAGGTCTATTAATGGTTCTGGAGGAAATTTTGCAACAGAAAGAAAATCTTCAGGTATATTAGTTAGATCTACAGATTCATCATTTTTATGAACAACAAAAGGAGAGATTTCAATATAAGGGTTACTTGAGAAAAAGGAAGGCTAATGCTCTTTGATATTTCTCCAAGTCACAAGGTTTTTTGGACCTGAATATATCAGAACCTAATCAGGATTAGGGTGGATTCATGTGTGTCTTCTAGCAAAGGCTAGTTTTTCCTTTTGTGGAGTCACCACATGAAAGATTAATATCCAATTGGATGAGGCTTGTTCACCATCAAGTCTCTAAGCTTACAATGTTCTATCCCCAGAGAATATTTCTTCAACTTACATCCTTGATAATGATTCCATTTCAGACGTTATCCCTCGAGATATTATAGGTTTTTGTTGCAACAATGTTGAGGCACTCCAGGTTGAATAGACCCAACCCCCTAAGTACCCTTTCAAGGGATGGGGTATTAATTTTTTTTTATTTTTCCAACTATTAATTTCTTCTATTAGACTTCGTAAATTGCATATGCTCATCCAAAGCTTTTGAATGTCTATAATTATGCTCAAATCCGAGTTCCGAGAACAAAATTACAACACTCCCAAGTTTTCTACCCTTTTTACCCTCACTTCCATTTTAGTGCCACGTGACATCCCATTAGCACCCTGGTACATGTTCCATCCCATGTGGCATAGACATGGCACCTACCACATACTTTCTTGGACCCATGCCTTGTCAAACCTCCAACAACACTCTTTAATACTATTGAAATCCTCCCATCGAAGGGTTTCCTCCATGACTTTCTTTTTATACTCCGAAATTTGAGTTTCGATCGCAAACCTTTCGACAGATCGAATGGTTCAAGAGAGTCAATGATCAATGACTATGATTCTATCATAACTTCCAATGTGATCGACAGATAATACCCCACTCATACAACCTTTTGACTTAGCCTACGGAACCCTCTATAGATCTATGGATAACATACTTCGTGGTCATCCTCTGATCGACGACCTAGATCATTCCTCAGACTACCTCCTCTTCATGAATTCACATCCACTCAAATAAATCCCCCTCTAATAGATGGCTATGATCTATCTTCGATGGATCTGAGGATAATATTTGTGGATTCCTATATCGAAGTAATTCCTTCCACGGAATTTCCACACTTATCCCTTCTTTCAATTCACGGGATTCCATATGTCCTCCTATAAACACACAGTCACTCTATGTCATTGCGACATCATCCTCTCCTAGCCTTGTTTAAGTAGGAACCTATGTGGCATCCGAGTTGGCACCTAGGACACATGTCGCTACCCAACTCTTCCACCTAGCCTGAAATGTGGCACTCAGTCCAAGTTACTCTTTTCTTTCTCAAAGTTCCATAAAACATTACCACATGGCACTTTAGTCATATGACATGTGGATCCTCCACATGGACTAATGTGGCACACATGTCATTGCTAAACACTAGCATGTCATTCTAGGCGATGACACTTGTCCTCCATGCATTGGTAAGGTTGTGTCTTCCTCTCCATCATGATGTCACCTTCATCCCAACATCGTCACGAAGTACTTACCAAGATATATTACCACGATCTCTCCTCGGAACCTTCTACATCGAAGTACCTTAGCCAAGGAAACTCTGATGGTTCCACAACGATCGATAGTTCAAATCCATTGTCACCCCTCTAACGAATCTGACATTATGATGGTTGTTATTAATATTTCCTTTGGGGTCCTCCAACAACCTATTCTTGGTATATCCTTATGGCTACATGGTCTGAAAAATGGTCAGGATCTTATGACACCGTCATCGATCAATGACCCTAATTTAAGAACCTTTTTCGAGGCTCAAACTCGATAGGGTCCCACCCCATACTACCTTGACTAGCTACAAGCTGCCACATGTCTACCTCGTACAAGTAGGATAGTGATGCCAGTATGGCATGATGTCAATATGACATCACCCCCTCCTCTCACTTATATCTAAGGGTTCCTTTGTCGATCAATGGTTGGTATTATATCCTAGCTATTCTTTGATCAATGGTCAAGAATTCTCCTCAAAGCACCTCTATTGGGGTGACTCCACTCCAGGTCTTCGGGCTACTCTAACCACAAAATATGACAAATCCAATCGCTATTGTAACTTCTCAGAGTTTTTCCTGTCAGATTCCCTTGACAACCTCGCACATTTCAATGATTTGACAGCTCAACATCCGACAGACTCATTGTTGAGATAAACGGTTGTGGGATCACCCAAAGCACTCCCCAATGGATCCAACGACTCGTATTATCTTAGAGCCTCTCCCTTTAGAGTGTTACTACAACCCCAATCGATGGTTCTAATCTAATCGCTACCCACCAGGCTAGCACCTCCTTTACCTAGATGTCTCTCCCCTTTGGTTAATATTTACTTAAGTTAAAAGGTAGGGCTTGTGAAAAATTGATGGCTAATATTGATTATTTCCTCCTCTCTTATCAATGGCCTATATCACCTCTCATTCCTCATCTATGGTCCTAGATTTATTGGACATCTCGTCGGGAAATCTAATAGCTCCTATTGATTTGGAGCATATCCCCTCCAGACATCATAACCCTATCCAAAGAAGGGTCAAGATATATATTCTAAAATGTATCAATGGTTGTGTTGTATCTAGACTCATACATAGGATCTCTTTGTGTTTATAGCCCAAAAATTGGACTCAGTCATTCAAAGGAAACTTCTAAATATTTTTCCAATGTTCTTACTGGGCCTTCTCGACCTTCACCATACTCAAACAACTACTATGATATTCTTCTCCCTCCTAGAATGAGGATTTACATTCCACATCCCTTCAACTTCCACACAAGAGGATTAGGCAGAACCTAAGATTCCTATTCCATTTACGAAAAACATGAAGCCCACTACTGGGTACTCCTATGAAGATTTTATTTCCCATAACCATTTGTATTAATAAAAGGGGAAAAAAACATAAAGTTTATCGACTTTCATTGGTCTTCAACTTGACAGTATTCCATTTATATTAACCATTGTTGTACCTCTCTTAATATATATACTTGGATTCTCTTCACAGACGTCATACCATTGCAGAGACTCTACTACATACATAGAAAGCTTAAGATGCAGTGCCTAAATTGTTCACATATGAGGACTCGCATTAAACACAATCCTTTGGATGAAAGGATTTATCAACTAACCAACATTAATTTCATCAATTTCAGACATGCACAAATATATCACATTCACAGGCAGCCATATTATTATTCTACTCAATACACAAGGCATAAGGAATACTTATTTATTACAAGATGTGGCCAACCAACCAACTATGGGTGTTCTCCTTTCCACCAAACCATAGGCTCAGATGCATACAAGCCTACAATATACAATATAGCCAACCCCATGCCAAGCCATGATACCACCAGGGAACCTTTCCCTCCCTCTGGTTTCTCAACAATTATTTAAGGGCCCTCTCCCTCACACCACCTAGGTCAGGCCTCAATGAGGTGTTTCAAATAATTTCCTAGTATCAAGATCACAACCTTATCTCTTTAGGTCAGGTTGTGGACTCTCCTTTTCATTCCCCATTACTTCCTCCTTCTTTCCCCTCCCTATGCATCTCTTGCATGAAATCTCATGAGGGAAGTTTATCGACCTGTCCTTCTTCCTTTTTTCAGAAGGAAATCTATGTAGTAAATCTGGTCGTAATAAATGGTACTTTAGGTTGACAATTTTATTTTGTATTTATCCATACCTCCCATGCTCTCATTGATTTGGGTGGGTGGTTGTTCAACTATTGTCCCTCTTTTCATTAACTACTTTGTCTTGGATTTGGGGAAGAAGTTTGGGTCATCTCATCATCATGAACCACTCTATGTTCCCTCATTCTTTCTTCTTATGGTATCATGGCCAGTACTTCAAGGCTTCACACCCACAATCAGTTGTTGGAAATCGCAATTTATAATTGATACATTTACGTCGTTTGCATGGTATATCATGGCCGTCATTAATTAAGATCAATTACATATAATTATAATTTTAGAGAGGGGGTGTTACAATCCTCTCCCCTTTCAAAGGAACAATTTCCTTGGTTTTCTTTCCTCGGTAACACCATCCTCTATGTTATTTCCTTGGCAACACCTTCCATGCCTTCATGTTTCAATTTCTCTAGAACTTGTGTTTCCTTTTCTTGGTCTAGTCCTTTCAAAACTCTTGGAATTTAACACCTACCTACAACCATCGTAGACATCAATCATATTGATTCACAATTGTATGCATAAACATTTCATTTTTGTTCAAAATCCAAGATAAATTTTACTTATCACCACAATACCTATTTATGAAGTTCATGGATCTGTATCCATATGGTTGTCTCCATTAACTTGGATCACTTTTTCCTTGACATAACCACAGTATGCCTGATCCCAATTCAACGATTTATAAGAATTATTGAAGTCTCTTATTCCTTCTGTTCATTCACCCTCTAGGCTCAAGCTCACGCATCCCCTTCTCTGCTATACAGTCTCTCGGGCGATCGATCTTTCTTTCCAAATATTTCTCAAACAAATGGATTTTTAGATACTTCATCGTGTCTTACAACTGAGGCATCCCTCTAACTTTCTCTTGTCAAGGTGTCCCTCCATCCCATGTTACCACAATACAATATTCTTTTAAGGTGATCATTGCATATCACAAGGTTCTCATGTTGCAACAGTAGCTTTTTTCCACACTTTCCATTTTGACAATCATAATTTTTCCTTCCAAGAGAGACCTGTAATATAACATGTACCACCTACATACATTTAATTCATGAGATGTCTTCATCAATTTTCAATTAAAATTTTTCTTTGAAATCTTCCACCCACAGATTTCCATTTCACTTTTTTATTTTTCATATATACTCCATATTTGGAAACAGATTTCATGAGAATGATATTTTCCTTCTCCTAAGAGTTCATCTCAATAGGCATTGGTATTCTTCATGGACTTACAACACTGCCATATTCAATTCCTTTTTTCCTGCAATTCATTCTTCACACAACCAAACAAATTGTTAGTCTTCATGCACATTACATTTTTCTGCACACTTGTAGTGGCTTCTAATCAATTTATAGAACTGTGCACACTAACAATTACATCGCATTTATATAGTCAATAATATAAAATAAAAGGAATTATAATTCCTTACACATGCATCATTTTAACATACCAAACCTTTTCAAAATTGAATCAAGCATTATATACTTACTAAATCAATGTGTCAATATTCAAGGTCACATTCACACACAGTGCACCCTTACATTGATTTCAAATTACTATATTCTAGGTTAGGAACTCTTCCATGGTGCATTGCAACTCATCCAATATTTCACCACATGACTCATTAATTTATATTCATTATTACAACGGGAATGGGTTTCCTGCTTTGAGTTGATCATGATATTAAATCAGCATACATTATATGAAATTAAAACTTTATACGGATGCATACAAGCATCCTTTTTTTTTATTAGAAATCAAGGCGCCAATGTTCATGGCCACCAAATTTTCCTCTCTTTAGCATTTCATAACTTTTTTAGGACACTGGAAGGGCATCCTTCCCTAATGGGTAGTCCAATACCCACCTTCTTTCATACAACATGCATTTGATCAATGCATTCAATCAATGTGTTGCTTATCAACGCTCTTGTTCATAACCATTCAAGATAAATAATTGCATTACATGATACATTCATTCATGAATTTATTGCAAGGACTACAACCATCCTTGATTGCTAGATGTTCTTCACTTTCATATTTTAGGCTATATTTTTCCCACCAACTCACGCCCTTCTTGGGTGTCAATGACACATAAATAGTGAATTAAATTCACATGCATATCATCGAGATATAAAACATTTCAAAAGGGATTCTTACCCAATCAATTTCAATACATATACCATATTGGAATGAAAACTTTATACATGTTTTTGGCTGCCAACACCCCTTTCTAACTTTACCTCATCAGTGGTGCTCCATAGGGACTCCCAAAATCCCCTTCAACAATTCTCTTTATCAACAAATTTCATGCATCTTTCCTCTACCTGAGGTTGTCTACCATTGGCAATTGTCCTCTTCAATAGCTATAATATTTTCCTTTCCACATACATGCCTCATCATAGTCACAATTATATTATCTTTCATGTTACATAAAAATTCATGTATCATAGCAGTTAATTCAATAAAAAAATTAGATATGCTCCTACATATCTATATGTACTTTATCATGTTGTTTTTAATATTTTATGAGTGCAATCATAATCAAATTTCTGAGTTGTCCCTGGTATCCAAATTCATATAGTTATCAACATTCTTGTACCATAAACATTCACACATAACCACATATCATCCTTCTCGTCCTAGAGAAAACACAATAACCATCAAGATAGGAGTTAAGGGACTCTTCTCCCTTTCCAACTCCCTCTGCACGACAAAACATTTTCAGCCAGAATTAACTATTTTTTAGGCCTCATTGCCTTTAGATAGCATGGATTTATTCCATATCATATATCTGACATATTTATTGATATAGTTTTCTTCTTACGAGTTGTACTTTTTTTCACAGCTATTCCTTTATGGCATTTCAACTCTGTTGAGCAATGAGAAAAATAATCCTTCTATTATCCTTATTTTTCTTTGCAATCTATCCCTTTTAGAGATTTGCTTGCTCTATCCCTTGAGCAGTTCCATTCAATTTTATCTTGGATTTTCCAAGACAAATTTACATATTACAACAATGAGACTTTAGTTCACAAATTGTTTATGAACTAGTGTACACTACACATTTCTCAAACATAAATCATATTGGTCATTATTCATTCACATGTCTACTATCCATGCATTATATTTTACTCGTGCATGATGTATTTAAATGTAATCGAGTATTCTTATACAATTAGCTTTTGCAGCCCATTACCTAATTCTCAGTAGTCACTTGATGTTATGGCTTTGTTCTTTCGAGGAAATCTTTGCAGTGTTCCTCCACAGGGTATTCCTTCAACATGCAACCCTCTTGTTGCACATCCAATACTATTTGATATTACCTCAATCTTGAGTCAACCTCAGCTTTGTTTTTTTCATATTTCTATTCAATATCCCATAAGTAACAAAAGCATGCAGTCTTATTATTCATTTCAAATTTACATTCAAATGGGTATCTTTATGTTATTAGTTAGGTTTCCAAACTGTGCTACTAGGCACTTAATCATGTGCATTGGTACGTTGTAGGTTTCCACCCCAGCACACTTTACAATTTCAAAATTTCATGTTGGTTTGAATCATTGTACCCATACATAGCATCCTTCCTCCCTTACTCTTTCGACAGATTACACTATCTCTTCCTGAGGAATGGAGTGCACCCTCCTCAAGATAGTATTCAAACAAACTAGTCATACTTCTTTAAACAGAGTTCAGCTATGCCTCTATCAAATTACATAGTTCTGGTAAGCACAAGCCTTGCCCCACATCTTACTTATTCAAGCATTCATATCATACATTTAAGAATGTATTTGTATACTTACATATATATAGGTTCATTACTTGTACCTTTTTACCATGTTCATTCGTATTTATTTAACATGAACCATTTTTTATGAGACCTTACAGCCAGTTACATGGTCTACCTCACCAAAAAAATCATAATTATGCTACCCTATTTACCAGATAACATCCATCAAAGAGGTCACTCTTGTTCATTTATCTTTTATCCTTTCTCCTTAGCTCCTTCTAAGGAATTACATGCTTCCTCAAGCTATTATTTTAAACAAAATATCCATACCCTTCATAAGAGGGTCAACCATGCATCCATGGTATTATTCAGTCCTCACAAGTACTCTCCTTTCCTCATTGTCCCCTCTTACTCAAGAAGGAATACCTACACTCATACATTATGCTTGTGCATCACTTGCACATTTTTATAACAATCACATACATTCATTAAATTTTAGCTTATATCAGTCTTTTCTAATGAGGTTCTATAGTTATTCACATGACTAGTCTCATAAATGTGATCATATTTATGTTTCCTCCCCTCATGGAAACACCCAACAAGAATCCATTCAGACCCATCTACCATAAAATCCTTCCACAATTCAGAAACATAAACCGGTAATTACAACAATGCCTAAGGAAAAAGTTATCAATTCTAGTCTTTGTTCATGCTTCAATTCACTTTTGGTAAACAAATATTTATTAATGTAATCCTTTCCTAAATTCCTTCTTTATGCTATATGAGCATACCCATCCATTCATATATGGCCATCATCCATTTCTATATGTAAATCTGACCAACTAGTCATCTAGAATTGCTCCAGCATTTCCTTAACCGAACTCTCACTAATCACTTCAGCCCTATCTTCATAAGGTATTAGGCAGTCAACATCATCAACATTTTACTTATGATTCTACTATCATATCATTAATAGTCATATGATCTATGAACATACCACATTTTATATCTAATCATTGTTGATATTATGGTAGTTGCGGGAGGTATTTACCTCCACGTGTAAACCTAACGAGAATAGATTATTCTAGGAAGCAAGAAGAAACCCTAATTAGTTGGCTAATAACCCTATAAGACAATTTGACTCAAGCGGATAATTTGTATTAGGTTATTAGCCTCCAAGAGAAGAAGTCGGTTAAAGGAAATATTATATACTAAGTAAATAGGCACCCAGAATGAGAAGTCAGCCCAGGCAGTTTGCCAGTTTTAGTATAAATATAAGAGGCCAGTCTTCATTGTGGTAGGAATTCTCAGAACTGCAGAAGCAACACTTGTGTGCACTGTAGTTGGCCAGTTTGTGCGCAATTTTAGAGGAGAGTTGTTTTTGTAGCTAGCAGATTTCGATTTTGGCATGGACTCTCTCTTGGTTATGGTTTGGACTCTATGATCAGCTCTTTTTTGGTGCATTAACCTTGGAGAGAGGTGCAATATCGTTTTAAGGCTATCTAGCCTAGGGTTTTCTTCCAGAATGATTCTCTGTCAAGGTTAAGGTACTCAGGGGTGGTGTTGGCCTATGGTTGGGTGACAATAGTGATATTGTCTATGGTTAAATGAGCACATCCATTATATTTTAATAGGTTATGGTCCCACACCTCCTTAATTCAGTCTAACCACTGGAAGGGATCATAGCCATAAGGATAGTAAGATCGTGGAAGAACTCCCGCTAGGATTTCTGGCAGGAATAGTCACCAAAGCACTGTCACTAGGGTTACTAGTAGGTGCAGTTGTAGAAACCCTAATCCTCTAATTGAGGCACCTTAAGTGAAGAGATTGACCTAATTTCTAGATAGACTAGTGCACCCTAGCCTAGCACATCTCTTGGTACTCTCAACAAGCTAAAACGTCAAGTTTCAATTTTTGGTCAAATCTAGGGTTGACCAAGTCAAGACAACCATGAATTACTCTATGAAGTTAGAAAACAAGTTAGACAAGGATTCTAACTTCAGAGCATGGAAGAAAAGGATTGATCTCATCCTTTCCAATAATAAAGTGTTGGATATCGTGAAAGGAAAGATTGTGGAACCAAAGTTTGAAGAAGGAAAAGAAAAGGAACTGCAAAACGTTGCAGTTATGGAGAATTCCAAAGACAATGATATCAATTCCATCAGTATCATAGTGGATTATATAAAATACCACTTGATACCCTACATCTCCCATATTGATTCATCTAAGAATATGTACGATGCCCTAACAAACCTCTTCTCAGTCAGAAACATTGGAAAAGTAATGAGCTCAGTGACATGAAGATGAATGATGATGACAACATAACATCATACTTTATGATAATATCTCAGTTAAGAGATCAACTACAAGCTATTGAAGAGAGCATTTCAGAGAAGGAATTGGTAAACATAGTACTCAATGGTCTTCCCAATATATGGGATGCATTTTCCACAAGCATGAACACAAGGAAGGAGTATCCTACATTTGAAGAACTTTGGACTTGTTGTGCACAAGAAGATTCAAGGATCAGTGCAAAAGAGAAACCCCAAAGAAAATACAATGATCAAGATTTCACAGCAAGGTTCAAGAATTTCAAGAATAAAAGGAAGTTTGGCTCCAGGAAGAATCCAAATCAAGAGAAAGATATGTCAGAAATACAATGCTTCAACTGTCGAAAATATGGCCACTACAAGAATCATTGTCCCGACATAAAGAAAAGGAAGGAGACACACAAAGCATCAATTGTCGAAGAAAAGGAACCTTCAAATAAGACTAAGTAGGATGAAACAAACTTATTCTTCTAAGACAAGGCAACAATACTCCTCATAGTTCTTGTACATACCATGTTTTATGTACATATCTTGCATATCTATTTCCTAGAAGATAATATGTTCCAAGAGAAACTATACCTATGGAAGAACAACAAGATAAGGATTGCTATGACTATAATTACAAGTTAGACAATACACATGAAAGGATGAATTACATCAACAACCCCTGGTAACAATTCATGTGGAAGATATTACATAAGTAACAACTGCAAGATAAGTCGAAATCATAATCAATCTTGAAGAAACCTAGAAGAAGTAAAGATAGAAAGAATTCAGCAATCAAGAGGAAATTGGAAAAATATTTGTGACACTTTACAGAAGGCAATAAGGATGTAGACGAAAGCGTGGACTCTCCTATATGGAGAGAGATGATTATATATTTCCAAAATAAGAGCATGCATTCATGCATGAAGAAAGGATTAGGAGGGATCTAATCCTAAATTATTATGATGCATTTAGTGTGACATTAGAATAAGTCTTCTTTGAAAAGAAGCCTTAAAGTATCCCTAGTTGTCCATCCACATCCATGATCCTATGATGAAAGGAAGAAGGGAATGGAATCTGTAGAAAACTCCATGGACCTAAGAGCTAAATAAAAACACAAGGAAAAACATGAAGATTCCAAAAGAGAAAGAAAAGACAGAACAACCAGTCATTGTATCAAGAATCACAAGACTACCAGCCTGACCTAAACTCACTAAAAGCAATCAAGCAAAGGGAATGAAAGTTGTGATGAAGAACATTCTATGGAAGACTTGTGAATGTAAGCATTGTGAGATCTAGAACTAGAGGTTTATCCCATATGGAGGGAGAAGACTATGATAATTGCTTGTTCTAGTAAACCAGACATACCTCTACATGAGCCATTATATCGTCTGCAATATCCATGGGTTGGAGTTTACATCAGATGAATACAAATACTGTTCTCCAGAATAATTGAACAAATAACATATGTAGAACAACCTCAAGGCTTTGAGGTATACTAGGAAGAGACTCTTGTATGCAAATGGAAGAAGGTTTTGCATGGATTCAAACAACTTGGTGTGGAGCCTCCAACGCACAGCAGAAGCATGGTGAAAACCTTCTATAACAAAGATATTGTATCAGAATGGTTACTCAGAACTCAAGGATGATGGATTTCCAATCCATGACAAAGATCTCATGATGACAGAAGAAGTACCACTTGGATATGTTCCAAGTTTGACCCTTGCCACAATGTTATGAGCTAGCAGGAAACAAAAGAGTTGAATTCAACTATGATGATAAGAGCTATATGAAGCCTTCATAAAACTAGTGTTTTAGAAAGACTGAAGTACATTGAGATCAAGAATTGCATTCTCCATGATGAAGTCTAGAAAGGAGAAGGGGTTCTCTAATATAGATCTTCACAAATGAGCAGATAAGCAAACATTTTGGTAAAGCCTTTGTTCAAGATGAAAGAGTTTGTGTACTCAAGTTGGAGCTTGTGGAGATGACTTCCTTATTGAAAAAGGAAGAGATGAATCCTAGGTTGAGAGGGAGCACTGATGTGTTATTGATTTATGGATAGTCATTTTCAGTTCGAAAAATGGTCCAAGATGAGCAGTTCCTTTCCAGTTCAGAAAGTGGTTTGAGATTTCTGACGGACATGCATTTTCCAGTTCGGAAAATGGTCCAGATTGAACGGTCATTTTCGTAATGAAAATGGTTCGATGGATTTCTTATGTACCATAGACATTGATTCACATTGTGGTTAACATAGGGAATGGTCTAGGACAGTATTTATTCTTGCAGTCACTCTCAGTAGTGGTCAAGAAGACTGGTCTATCTCATCGGACAGTCATTCTTTTGAATCTCACAGTTGTGAGAAGCTTCGAAGAATGGTCCATTTTGGAGGTTGGTGCAAGACAATCATTTCCTTGGGAAATGGTCTGGACAGTCATTCCCTAGGGAATATTCATTCTCTCCAAGTTGCACTTTGTTTAGAGCCAGAGGAATGGCCCAGATAGGCGAATGGTCCAATTTCAGCAATCAAGGATAGGCATTCCCTAGGGAAGATTCATTCTCTCCAAGTTGCACTTTGTTTAGTGACGGAGGAATGGTCCAGGATCAAAAATCGGGACAGTTATTCTTCCTTTCTTGAGAAGAATAGTCCATATAACTCATCATCAATGTTTTACTTTCTTAGGGAAGATGCTCTTCTAGACCTCACAGATGTGAGTGGAAGAATGGCCTGGATTATTCAGTTTATATATCATAACAATGATTTCTATGAAGGTTGATGATATGATTGTTATGGAGACTCTATGTCTCCAAACAGTAGATGTATACTATTGTATTGGATGTGTTCCACTGATTGTGACTATATTTCATTGATTAAGTATATGTCTGATACTTGGTGTGGAAATGTACTACTGGATTGTAGTTGTGTGTTGCTATGGATAGAAACAGTTGTGTTCTATTGAATGAAATTATTCTGATCGCCTTGAAGACTATCAGTAGTATTGGAAATGATTATCAGCTAGATGGATGATCAATGGACAGAGATTTCCCCAATGGAAAATGGTTCAGAACATTTATTCTTCTAGGACACATATTCGGATTAGAAGAATGGCTCTTGTGTCACTCAGTGGAGTAAGTGACTTATCCAAAATCATGTATGATTACTCATATGGAGTATGGTTTTGAGAGATGATGTAGTTGATGACACTGATAGTGATGATGGTGCTCATGATCTAGTCATGAGATAATCTATACGACTATGTTGATGATACCGGGTAAATGGTATGTTTGTGCTCAAGACCATTACTTTCAAATACCTCTCTAGCTAGGAGGGAGTGTTGATATTATGGTAGTTGTAGGATTTATTTACCTCCACATGTAAACCTGATGAGAATAGATTATTCTGAGAAGCAAGAAGAAACCCTAATTAGTTGGCTAATAACCCTAGAAGACTAGTTGTCTCAAGAAAATAATTTGTATTAGGTTATTAGCCTCCAAGAGAAGAAGTCGGCTAAAGGAAATATTATATACTGCACCCAGAATGAGAAGTTGGCCCGGGAAGTTTTCCAGTTTTAGTATAAATACAGGAGGTCAGTCTTCATTCTGGCAGGCATTCTCAAAACTACAAAAGCATCACTTGTGCGCACTACAGTTGGCCAGTTTGTGCGCAAGTTTGGAGGAGAGTTGTTGTTGCGGCTACTGCAGCTAGCAGATTTCAGTTTTGTCCTGGAATCTCTCTTGGTTATGGTTTGGAATCCATGTTCATGTCTTGTTTGGTGCGCTAAACTTGGAGAGAGGTTCTCTATCTTGTTTAGGCTATCTAGCCTAGGGTTTTCTTCCAGAATGATTCTCTATCAAGGTTAAGGTGCTCGGGGGTATCTTCGGCCTATGGCTGAGTGACAATAGTGATATTGTCTATGGTTAAATGAGCACATCCATTATATTTTAAAAATCACATACTATAATAGGCCCATTTTCATGTTACAAGTATGTTCAATATTTACCATATGCATCCCAGCATGTCTGCATGCACTAAGCATTTTTCTCATGCCCTCGGTGTAAATATATTTTAGTTGTATTCATTTGCATTCAAGTGCATAGACAGACCCTTAGGTTAATAGGATCATACCTCTTCTTTGTACAACCATAAGCTCATAACTTGTTCACATTCATATCATTTAGCTCTAATATGAGAACTATCAGCAATCCAAAGGACTCATTTTCATTGCTTAACTAGGTTACTCTAGTAAGAGGTCCTCATTCGTTACAGATCAAGTAGATTGACCTTACAACTTCTAGTAATCCTCTAAACATAAGAAATATATATATATATATATATATATTCTTTTATTTAAGTAGTAATTAATACCACCAAGGACCCTATCAATCCACACCAAATTCCTTTAACCACCAGGAATCCCTTCATAAGGGTCTTATCCCTTATATAAACAATAATCTCTAATGCTTACAGGAAACATTACATTCATTACCTTATTCATTATTTTGAACCTAAGCATCCGTTAACATGATTCTTCCATTTTACATCAGTTCACCCATGAATGTTTACCAATATATTCTCACTCATGTAGGAGTAACTATCAATTCTTCAAGCGACAACAATTATTCTATCGTATGAAATTCTAAAATAAAATTTTAAATACACAATACTTCCTTTCAAGAACTTAGGTAGATTATAAATAATAATATTTAAATGCAAAGAACTTTTTCCATCGGACCTATCCTAGCATTAGTATACCAGTCCCATGATTGATCTATGTCCCATCTAGGTCGAGTGTTGTAATCTTCTCTAGTACCACTTTGTAACAAACCCAATGATTCGAATTATTTTCATAACGAAATGAAAGCAGAGATATTACAATGAAATACACATAAAAATTGCCAAAAATGGAGAAATACAACAATACATGCTTTCTATTAATGAAAGAAATGTACACAGACTGTAAAAATACAAAGTGCAAGACTCGCTAGAATGGTCGCAGCTTTATCTCTAAGAAGAGATGTGACGACCACGCTTATTCACAAGATGATTACAATGAGGCTTTGAAGACCCTTTTATGATAAAAATGAATGCCAAAACCCTAAGCATCCAAAAAACTAACCCTAGGAGATGAAGCGCCAAAAGTCATGTGGGTCTCGTTGGGGTAAGTTAGTACATTAACTTCCTGGGGTCATAACTTTTGCATATAATCTTCGTTTTAGGCGTGTGATAGCCCATTGAAAAGGTATTTTTGATAACTACACATTATATTGTCAAACTCTAACTCTTTCTATATTTTGATTGTGGAAAGACAAAAAAACATTGTTTAGAGCCCCAAAATGGCCCTGGAAGTACAGAAAGATGTACTGACATGAAAAATTCCAAAATAAGCCAATTTGAATATGTGGGTGACCACCAATATCCACCTTGATTTTGTGTAGGGCTTAAGGATAGCCACGTAAGTGCAGAACCCACAATTACAAAGAAATGTCTCGATTATAGAGAAACGTGTTGAACTGAAAATTGTCCATATGAGCCAGTTGGAATTTGGAACAAGTGGGTGGCCACTAATATCCACCTAGATCACCCAACTCCCTAAGTACCCTTTTAAGGGATGGGGTATTAATTTTTTTTTTCCAACTATTCATTTCTTCTATGAGACTTCTTACATTGCATCTTCTTGTCTGGATCTTTCCAATGTTTGTAATTATGTTCAAATATGAGTTCAGGGTCAAAAGTTACAACACTCCCAATTTTTCCCCCTTTTCACCCTCACTTCCATTTTAGTGCCACATGACATCCCTGGGGAACCCTGGTACATTTTCTAGTCCATGTGGCATGGACATGGCACCTACCATGTACTTCCTCGGAACCACGCCTCGTCGAACCTCCAAAAAATCTCTTTAATACTATTGGAATCCTCTCGTTAGAGGGTTTCCTCCATGAGTTACTTTACACACTCCAACAACTGAGTTCTGATCACATACCTTTTGATAGACCAGATGGTCCAGGAGATTTGAAGATCAATGGCTATGATTCTATCGAAACCTCCAATGTGATCGATGGATAATACCCCACTCATAAAGCCTTTTGGCTTAGCCTATGGAACCCCCTATAGATCTATGGATGGCATACTTCACGGACATAATCCAATCGATGAACCAGATTAGTCCTCTGAGTACTCTCTTTTGAGTACCTCCCCCTCATGAATTCAGAGCCACTCTGATAAATCCCCTTCTGATGGACGGTTGTGATAATCCAGATTATTTTCAGAACAAAATGAAAGAAGAGATATTACAATTCAATACACATAAAAATTTCCAAAAATAGAGAATACAACAATACATGATTTCTATTAATGAAAGAAATGCACAGGGACTGTAAAAATACAGAGTGCAAGACTCGCTATAATGGTGGTAGATTTATCTCTGAGAAGAGATGTGACGACTACGCTCATTCATAATAAGATGATCACAATGAGCCTCTGAAGGCCTTTTTACGATAAACATGAATTCCAAAACCCTAGACATCCAAAAAATTAACCCTAGGGGATGAAGCGCTAAAATTCATGTGGGCCCCGTTGGGGTAAGTTAGTACATTAACTTCCCGGGGTCGTAACTTTTTCATATGATGTAACGACCCTAATTGGATACATGCTTAAGATTATAAAGTAAAATTAATTAACAGAATTTAATTATAGTTAACTGAGTAATAATTCAAACTACAGATCACATTTAATGACCTGTGAAGTAAAATTAAAAGAGGAAGGAAAAATGATATAAAATGGTGGCGTATGCAGAGAGGGATAGCCATGGATCCCGAGAAGATAAAACAATAACTCATGATGAAGGACGGAGGACGGAGGGTGGTTGAGGAGGTAACTGTGTGAGTCGGTAGGGAGGAATAAGGGACGAGAAGAGGGGGATGTGCGCACCATTCAAAAGGAGGGGACGAAATGGATGTTGTGATCTGTGTCTTGCTGTGAGCAGCGGTTTTCTGTGCACTGTGGTATTGGTTGTGAGCCTGTGATATTTTGTGGAATGTTGGCTCGCTGTGAGCAAGGAACAGAGTGTTCTGAACTACGACTTTTGATCAGGGGAGGCACTGAGTTGCTGGAGGTTTTGGGCACGGAGGGCCAGGATATCCGTAGATATCCTAGAGCTAGGTAGTTTTCCTAGTTGGCAGGGAGGACAGTAGTTTTGGGTAGTTTTTCTATGTCTGTGGTAGGACTGGACTGTGTAGCAGAGAGCAAGGCAGCAGGCAACATAAATTATCATCAGAACCAGGTACTTTTTCAAGTTATGTATTTATTTCTTTCTGCCATGAAATCAATATTTATTGATAAATCTAAGCTACTGAAGTTTCTGTTATGAAAATCAATATTATGCTTGAAAGTTATTGTTTCAGTTTATTTCATAAAGTGTTTATGAGACTTAATGATGTTTAGAAATATATGGGCATTACATATGGTATCAGAGCGTCTTAGTTCAAAATCTGGGCCTAAGGGCCAAAAATTCCAAACGATTAACTCCAGCCACGCTTAACCTGTAAGAAACACACGATTATTTGTGTCTTAATAAATGGTGTCGGGCAACATTCAGCTTGACCAAATAGGACTGATACAGTACCCGAAAATATACTCAGGTAGTATCCCTTCATTATCCAAGCAAATGATCTTATAAGATGTATCACAAGCAACTGCTTTAGGCAATATCCTGTAACTGGATTATGTATGGTTACTACAGTCCTGGTTTGAATATTCAATGGAATGCCCTTTAAATTAAGTGGCGGTAGACCGGATAATTCGAAGGTTCACTTCCCACAAAATGACTATCCTTAAAACAACCTGAATAAAGCTATTAAGCACGAAAAACAGAGATGATAACTAATTTTATTTTGAGCAATACTTGACAATGAAGTTTCGGGTAGAATAGACACCTGAAATCGATGGAAATGTTGAGGGAAAGCTTTTGTCGAAGGCTTGAAGAGGGAAAAATTTTAAATAATGCAAAAGTTTAAGAACAGTAGACCAATATAAATTTTAACCGTGCCAAGGAGAGTTGTCTATTACGCAGGAGAATGGATCTGCGTCGTCAGATCTCGGGCGAAATCCCGTCAACCGTCAGATCTAGAAAAGTTGCGCGGGGTTTAAGCCCCAATGTGCATAGGAGGAGACCCAGAAGAGTCATCGAGAAACTTGAGCCATCGGGGTTTTGTTAAGTCTGAGAATCGAGGACTTGTGGTTCTCGAAATCCTGAGAACAGATCCTAGCCGTTGATCTCGGCAGGACACGTGTCAGCGTTCTGGGAGGCGTCGAGATTTTACTCATCGGGAATTTCAGGAGTGTATAGTTGTTGTATTAGGAAATCACGATCTGCGATTTCTCAACAGAATCATAGCCATCCAAACAGAAAGAACACGTGTCAGTAGATCCCACGGAGTCAGAGATCGGAATATCGGGGTTTCCGGAGTCATAAACTCTTGCACAAAGGAATCGCGATCCACGATTTCTCGACACGATCGGAGCCATTCGATTTGAGGGATGCGTGTCGCAGATCCGGAGAAAGTCAGGAATCGGGAATCGGGAATCCCGTGGACTTAGGCACATAGGTATCGAAAATCCTGAAACAACGAGAAGCGATCTGGACCATCCATCTAGAAGGACACATGGCTGAGATCGCGTGAGAGTCGGGATATTTATCATCAGGAAATTGAAGTTCTTGAGGTCGTGAGAACTAGGACCTCGAAGGTCCCGAAAGCCCAAGAGTCAATCCAGACCGTCCATCTGCAAGGACAGGTGGCAAAGGATCGGGCGTCGTCGAAGTTTTGCTCATCGGAGATTCCGGAGACGTAAGACTTGTGTAGGTTGAAATCACGATACGCGATTTCCCGATCGGATCTGGACCGTCCATTGTGCGTGACGTGTGTCAGGAGATCCCAAAGAGTCATGTATCGGGAAATCGGGGTTCTCAAAGACAAAGAAACCTCGTAGTTGGGACTCACGACCCGTGATATCCCGACAATGACGTAAGCGTTATGGGACCACTAGAGTCGAAAGGATGACAGGTGTCCGTCATCTGGGAAGAGTCGGGAAATCCATGGAAAAATCTCGATACAATCAGAGCCGTCCATCTGTGGGACAGGTGGAAACCATCAAGAACCCATCGAAAAATCGGGAATCGGCGTATCGAGGATTTCGTGGACACGAAACCTTTGCATTCCAAAACCGCGAAGTCTGAAACCCCGAAACAACGAGGGGCGATTAGGACCATCCATCAACGAGGACACATGGTGAGAGATCCTGGATAGTTCGGAGTTCGGGATATCGGGATTTCTAGAGTAGTGAAACACTCATGCAACGTAATCACGATTTGCGATTTCCCGACACCATCATAACCGTTGATCCGAGGGACGCGTGTTCGAGGATTTGAAGGAGTCGGGATTTTGGCATTTCGGGTTTCCAGCATATGAAGGAATCACGACCGGAGAAGTCGCGAAATCTTGAAACGCGACGGGTCCCACAACCATAGAGTTTAAGTGATAACAGGTGTCAAAAGGTCCAACCTTTCCAGGAGTCAACGACAGGTGGCATCAGAGATTGGGGATCGGGAATCCTAAGGACGTGCGCTCGTTGACATCGCAAACGCCGAAACCCCGAATCCCGATAGGGTGATACGAGGCCACGGTCACGGAGGCAGGTCATATGGGCCAAGCGCATAAGCGAAGGGGCTAACGAAGAAAAGAACCCATCGGGAAGTTAAGCACAAAATCCCGATAGAAAAATAAGTGGCCACAGTCTTGTGAACACGATCATATAGACCAAGGTATAGTCATTAAGGGGATAACTCTTAGAAACTGAGCCCATCGCGAATCGAGAATGGGAGAGGTAAGGGGATTGTGACAGCGAAAAGTCTGAAACCCCGAACTCTGATACAGAGTCGAGGATAAGCCACGATAGGTGCAGAGACCGCGAAGAGGGAAGATAAGGCCTGTGGATTGGGGCATTCGACAGTGAATTCCGAAGGAAATTCCAAGGATCCGCTTAGGCTCAGTCGATGAAATTGAACGATCATGTATACCTATAAAACTATATATATTTACATGTATAACTACATGCATATGCACAGACGAACAAATTTATAAAGATAAACGAAATAAATTGAAGGCAGAACACCAAAATCTGTACAGAGCTGGAATTACAAGAAATTATTTTGTTTCAAAAGAGGAAATCACCATTCATTACCATAAAGTAAGGAAGGTTTATGCAGATTCTTGACTCAATTAACTCAAGGAAGGTACTGAAACTGTGCACGACATGCGGACGGAATCGTATCTCTTACCGTAGCTGAGGGCGAGCTCTGCAAAATGTACAAACAGGGGACTGGTTCCCAGAGATTCAAGGAGACTGGACTCCAGGTCCTAAATCTTATCAGGGGCCATATCAAAATACTCTGTTTCTGCAAGATGAATTGGTAAAGTGCTCTGAACTACGTTGTGAAGGTGAACCATGGCGAGAGAATTCTGAAAAACTCAGAGCAGAGCAGAGGCAGAGCTGTGGAGAACAAAGACTGATGCGAGGAAAGACCCAACAAGGGAGAAAGTGGGACAGAGGAAAAATGCGTGGAGCATTGAAAGGTTGACAGGTGTAGAAATTGGGATACGAGGGAGCTTATGAAAGCCAGACGAGCACGTGGAACCCATGTGTGCCCAAACCCTTGTGAGGACGTTAATCATTTTTATATATATAGTCAAAATGTTAAAATAATTTAAATTAAATTAAATTAAATAAATTAGTATAAATAATATGTATATATATAAGGTCAAGATAATTTTTATTATTAATTTAAGCTAAATTAAATTA
>SNQJ01S0009298.1:79236-95584 GCA_010110895.2 Picea sitchensis | reverse complement strand
CTCCTTGCACCTCTGCAATATCTAACGGTCCTAGGAACTTCGCAAAATCTATTCAGAAGATTTTGACCGTCTGTTCTTCCTTGGTTAATCCACAAAATGAAAAGGGGTATCTCTCCACGAGATTCCTTCGCCTTTTCGCTAACCTGCGACGTTTCTCCCCAACTTCAAGTCACACTTGTTTACGCTGATCTTCACTGTCTCAGAGGCCTATCCTTCCTTAGCTTTTCTAAAATGACCTCAACCTCAACGGGGTCCTCTGCACGCATTCCTTGCGGCAAGCCTGCGAACACTTCGACTGTTCGATCTTTCTTGACTCTGTGTATGCCCGTAGCAGCAGTCCTTCAATACTTCTGCTCAGTTTCATGAATGAGACTCTCCTTAGCTTGCACACTCCTTGCACGGCTTGTATAGAAACCCGCTTTCAGTTCTGAGAACTTTGAGAACAAGAGTTTAACTCCCTGATCCTTCTGTCAACGCACTCCTTGCAGACAACTTCAACTACACTCCTTACAAGAATCCTTGCTCAAGTAGAGAAACAATTGAAACTCATTCCACTTCCTCTTAGATTTCGATCTTAACACACGAAATCATTCACACAGCATAATAACAAATGCATAACAGGAAGTAATGTTCATAAGTAGAGCATTCAACACGCATACACAAAGAATAACGCGACAGCCATGAATCTGAATCAACTTCTTCTATTAATTCAAGATCTGAATCAACTTCTTCTATTAATTCCAATTTACTGAATCATTGTAAGCAAACTCTGCTTGCGGTAATATGCTATCCCAGCTGCTATGGTGCTCTGTCACCAAGCTTCTCAACAAGTCTCCCAGACTTCTGTTGACCACCTCTGTCTGTCCATCCGTCTGAGGATGATAAGAAGAACTAAGAATCAAATTAGTCCCCGACTTCTTCCATAATGTTCTCCAGAAATATCCTATGAATTTTGTGTCTCTGTCCGAAACTATGGTTTTCGACAATCCATGAAGTCGAACAATCTCTTTGAAAAACAAATTTGTGATGTGGGTCGCATCACTGGTCTTCTGGCATGGAATAAAATGTGCCATCTTAGAAAACCTGTCAACTACCACAAAGATGGAATCAACACCTCTTTGTGTCTTCGGCAACCCCAACACGAAATCCATGCTAATTTCATCCCACGACCTCTCAGGTGTGGGTAATGGTTGATAAAAACCCGTATTTTGTTTCCTTCCTTTTGAATGCTGGAAAATCCTGTATTTGTCTACAAACCTCTTGACTTCTGACCGCATCCCTGGCCAAAAGTATGACTTGCTCAGCTTTGCAAATGTCTTATCATGACCAAAATGTCCTGCTAATCCACCACTGTGCTTCTCTTTCAATAGATTCTCCCTCATGGAGCAATTTGGAATACACAATTGATTGCCTTTGAATAGCAATCCATCCTGAATCACATACTCTATCCACTGGCTTCTGTCTCTGAGAACTGGATTCTCAGCTGCTTCATAAGCTTCCTTAAAGTTTGAATCATCTACATACATGTCCTTAAGATCATCAAAGCCTATCATCTTGACTTTGAACTCCTGCAACAACAAACACTTCCTGCTCAAAGCATCAACAACTTTGTTAGCAGTACTAGAAATATGCTTTATCACAAAAGTGAAATTCTGCATGTATTCTACCCATTTAACATGCCTCTGATTCAACTTTTCTTGTTGAGTCACAAACTGTAATGCATGGTTATCACTATATAAAACAAATTATTTTGGAATCAAATAGTGCCTCCATTTCTTCAATGCCTGTATGATAGCATAAAATTCTTTGTCATATCTGGAGTACTTCACTTTTTCCTCATTCAGCTTCTCACTGAAATATGCAATCGGCCTGTCTTCCTGACTCAAGACCGCTCCTATGGCAAACCCGCTTGCATCACATTTTACCTGGAATGTTTTCTGAAAATCCGGCAACACCAAAATTGGTTTCTCTGTAATCTTTCGTTTCAAAAAATTGAAACTCTTCTCAGCCTCTTTCATCCAGTGAAAAGATTTATGTCTTTTCTTCATTGTGTCCATCATTGCTGCACTAATCCCACTGAAATTTCTAATGAATTTCCAGTAGAAACTAGCCAGTCCATGAAAACTCCTCACCTCGAAAATATTTCTTGGTGATGGCCAATTCTTAATTACCTCCACCTTATTTGGATCCATCCTCAACTCATTTTCCGATATAACAAAACCCAGATAAATGAGTTTTGTCTTCATAAATGAGGATTTCTTCATGTTTATTAACAGCTTCTCCTGTTGTAACCTCTTCATCACAATAGAAAAATGCTTCAAATGTTCAGCCTTTGTCTTGCTGAAAACCAATATGTCATCCAGATACACGATGACAAATTTCCCGATGAACTCCTTCAGGACTTCATTCATCAACCTCATAAAGGTACTCGGTGCATTCGTCAAACCAAACGACATGACAAGCCATTCGTACAAACCTTCGTTTGTCTTGAATGTTGTTTTCCACTCATCACCTTCTCTCATACGAATCTGATGATATCCACTCTTCAAATCTATCTTTGAAAACAAATTTTCTCCACTTAAGCAATCCATCAGATCATCAATCCTTGGCAATGGGAATCTATACCTGATAGTTATCTTGTTGATGGCCCTTGAATCAGTGCACATCCTCCAGCCTACGTCTTTCTTCGGACTGAGTACTGTTGGAACAACACACGGACTCAAGCTTTCCCTTACCAAGCCTTTGTCCAACAACTCCTGGACCTGTCGTTTAACCTCTTCATTCTCCTGCGGCGTTAATCTGTACGCGGCTTTGTTTGGAAAACTAGCTCCTGGTATGAGGTCTATATGATGACTCACACTCCTCATTGGTGGAAACAAACGAGGTAGTTCATCCACTACAATATCAGCGAACTCTTCCAGTAGTTCCTGAACTTCTTGTGGAAAATCATCAACTCTTGTGCTAGTCATAATAATTCTTGGTTTTCTGACCACAAATAATTGTGGATCCTCCTTCTTCTTAACTTCTGTAAGAAGTTCCTTCCCACTCATGAGAATTACTATGTTGTTTACCTCTGGTTTCACTTCTTTATCTTCAGTTGGACACAATATATGAGTTCTCCCATTCTTCTCCAGGGTATATGTATTCTTCCTCCCATCATGAATTACCCTTCTATCATATTGCCATGGTCTACCCAACAATAAATGATAGACATCCATAGGAATAACATCACATAAAATCCTATCATTATATCCTCCTATATTAATGTCAACTAAGCACTGTTTAGTGACATTTACCTGATGTCCCTTCTGTAGCCATGAAACTTTGTATGGACTCGGGTGATCAGTTGTCTCCAGCTCCATATTTTCTACCATCTCAGTTGAAAGGAGGTTATCGGTGCTTCCACTGTCCACGATGACCTTGCACACCCTATCCTTGGTCTTGCAAGCAGTCCTAAAAAGACTGTTCCTTTGCGCTGGATTCTCCATCTCCTTCTCTGGCGTCAAAAGGACTTTTCGCATCACTAGAGATCTTCTGTCTTCAGCGTACTCTGCCTCAGTATCTTGCCTATGTGCCTCGACGATGTGAGTCTCTCATGTTTCTTTCTTTTTCTCTGGACATTCGAACGACATGTGCCCATTCTTTCCACACATGAAGCATGTAATTACTCCACCTCTTCCTCTTCCTCTACCTCTAGTACGAGGAATTCTATTATTATCAGCATATCCTCCTCTCTGCTCAGTATGTTTTTCTCTTTGCTCAACATATCGCCCTCTCTGTGAACTTCCTCCTCTCTCTGTCTGAGTCTGAGGTTTCTTCTAGTCATCCTAGGGCTTCTGGTATTTATCTTGGGCAACCGACTTTCCTTTAGGCTGACTCCTGCCTCTACCCCTCTTACTTTGTTTACGGCTCAGCTTCTCCTCGGCTTTCAGAGCCAATTGGTAAGCATCCTCCACCGTTTGGATGGTTTCCATATTTAATTCATCCTGAATTTCATACATCAGGCCATTCAGATACCTGACCACCTTTTCGTCATTGCTTTCGCGATGACCTGCCCTGATATTCAACCCGTAGAATTCTTCAGTATACTCCTTCACTGTCATCAGCTTCTGTCTCAGTTTTTGCATCCTCCTGAACAGATAAATTTGATAGTCCCTGGGAATGAATTTTGCCTTCATCTTTGCGATCATCCTGTCCCAGCTCTTAATTGTATGCTTGCCTTGGCAACGCCTATCAGCTTGCAGTTCATCCCACCACAAGGATGCATGTCCTTTCAATCTTGTGACGGCATGTCTGACCTTCTTGTCATCTTCGATATCTTCATAATCGAAGTAAGTATCAAGGGCTCTAATCCAGTCTAGCAGCTCTTCTACATCCAGGCTCCCTTCATAAGCTGGAATGTCCATTGTTTTTTTCGAGCTCATCCGAGCGATAGCCTTAATTAAATGCTCATTGGCTTCGTCTTCTACTGGGATTTCTTCTTCTTCATGTCCAGCATCACCTTCATCCTCAGATTCACTGATATCTGCTGCATCAGCGTTTCACCTTTGTCTTATCTCCATGTCCTCCATTTTGGCACGAAGATTTTGCATTCCTCTTTCCACGTCTGGATTCTGTACTTGCCTACCTCTGTCTCTGGACAATTCTCTTTCCTCCTCTGGATCGGGTGATTGTCTACCTCTTCTCCTTGGCGGCATGGTGAATTCTCCTTGACCTCTTCTATAGAAAGCAAAGAAGCTTTTCTAGGCTTTGATACCACTTTCCGTGTGTATCAGACTGCTCTCTTAGCTCCTCCTGCCTCTCTTGCCTGAAATCTAAAGACAAGTAATAGGCTCTGATACCACTTGACGCAGATCGTGCCACCCAGGAACCTCTTCTCTCACATGATCTTCTTCTTCTTTCCTGAAGGACTCCAAGGTCCTCCTATTTCCCTATCGAGAAATCTACACCCACAACAATCTTCCCCGAGGTCTCCCCTTTACTACCGGGAGATCAGCTGGATCTTGCTATCTCGCGAGTTTGTGGGTTAAAGCCTCCAACTTTTCCTTTCAAATCTTTCGATGCCCGACCTAGCGATTCGGTATAGCTCTTCCCTTTACTATTTCCCTCACCACGCACAACCGTGGGCTAGGCTTAATGTTAGCGCCTCTCGCAACCTCGCAACCTCGCCGGTTGAACCGTCGAGTTTTCACCCTCCTAGTCCGCAAGTTCCGAGTTGCGAGAATTCAACGAAATGTTGACTTCTTTCTCCAAGCGATGTGTCCACCCGTCAGCCGCGCGATCCCACCTTACGTTCTGCCACACGTCCACAAAAATCTCGGCTCCTCGGCACTTCGCAACTCGGCGTCCACACAAACCTCGACTCCTCAGCACTTTGCAACTCGGGAATCCTAACACCAATATTTCAGGACTTCTCTCAGCGATATCCCGAGACGATCCTTTGGTGCCACCTATACTCCACTCACCGACTTCTCTATGGCCCACACTATCCTCCAGCTATCGGGATTTCGCCTTCTCGCAACCTCGCGATCCCCACACCCAAATCCTCAGACCTTTTCTTGGGAGGTCCCGAGACACGATCCCTCGCTCAGATCCAACGGTTCTCCTGTAGTCTGGATCCAACGGCTGTCCTTCTCTCGCTACTTCGCGAACTCGCGACTTGGAATACCCAATGTTTGGATTCTCAACCTGCGAACTCTCGAGTTCACAAGATCTCATGATCTCTCGCCACCTGTCCCCTCAGATGGACGGCTACGATCCTCTTGCTCCTTCACCTCTTCGCGTCCTCGCACCTCGCGATTTTGAATACCAAATACTTGGGCGTTCACCCTGCGAACTCCCAAGTTCGCGAGATCTCTCGATCTCTGACACCTGTCCTCTTTAGATGGATTACTCACAGCCTCTCGCCACTTCGCTGCTCTTGCTACCCAACTTTTGGGGCTTCAACTCCCGAGTCCCTGATACACAATACCACGTGTAGATCCTACGACTCCTGTGACTCGAAATCGATGGCTCTGCCTCTCCTGAGCTTCAAACCCTTTAAAATATTCTTTCCATAACCTCCTTTCACCTCTGCAAGATCTAACGGTCCTCGAAACTTCACGAAATATCTTCAGAAGATTTCGACCGTCCGTTCTTCCTTAGTTAATCCACGAAATGAAAAGGGGTATCTCTCCACGAGATTCCTTCGCCTTTTCGCCAACCTGCGACGTTTCACCCCGACTTCAATTCACACTTGTTAACGTTGATCTTCAGCATCTCAGAGGCCTATCCTTCCTGAGATTTGCTAAAATGACTTCAACCTCAACGGGGTCCTCTGCACGCATTCCTTGCGGCAAGCATGTGAACACTTCGACTGTTCGAGCTTTCTTGACTCTGCGTATGCCCGTAGCAACAGTCCTTCAATACTTCTACTCAGTTTCACGACTGAGACTCTCCTTAGCTTACGCACTCCTTGCACGGCTTGTATAGCAACCCGATTTCACTTCTGAGAACTTTGAGAACAAGAGTTTAACTCCTTGATCCTTCTGTCAACGCACTCCTTGCGGACGACTTCAACTGCACTCCTTGCAGGAATCCTTTCTCAAGTAGAGAAACAATTGAAACTCATTCCACTTCCTCTTAGATTTCGATCTTAACACACGAAATCATTCACACAACATAATAACAAATGCATAACAGGAAGTAATGTTCATAAGTAGAGCATTCAACACGCATACACAGAGAATAATGCGACAACCATGAATCTGAATCAACTTCTTCTATTAATTCAAGATCTGTACATGGGTGTTCTTATACAACTCTCTGCTATTCTCCTATGCTCTAGACTCTTCTTCTTTTTTCTCTTGAACTCTCTCTCTAACCTACAATGATACAATGAGGGTGTCTATATCCCGTTTCCCTCTTTCTTCTAGAACTATCTAATCTAAGAATTCAATTATATCTACCTGCAACTACTACTATAAATGCCTCTGTCTATCTTAGACGAGAGCGTATGGCTCGAGGTCTGAGTACATTTTACCAAGATATCTCAGACGAGAGCGTATGGCTCGAGGTCTGATTACATTTTACCAAGGCACCTAAATTAAATGATCTCATTTATGTTTGTGCATCAACTTCAAGGGAAAATTTAAAAATTCAAAAACTTGCGTTGGACGTCTTCCAGCTGGCTTCGACTTCCACGTTGGTCTTGCTTGTCATGAGGGATGCTCCTGCATCACTTAACCACTTCATCCACTTTACATGGATTAGAAATGGATCACTTGGGAAACACTCCTTGACTTCGGAAATATCTACCTAATAGGACACCTTGTCAACCCTCCCATATCCAAGATTGGATGATGCATAAAGTCTTTGAGAACTTACTTGTTTGATAGGGTAATATTTGATGAACATTCTTAGGTGGATCATTTATTAGTTTTATTTACTCATCATGATATTTTTACTTGAGATCCTTGGAGGGTGTGCCTATTTTTCTTTGCAGAACCTAGTTGGTGGACATTTTGGAGGAACAAGCCTAGCCTAGGATTCCATGGGGCTTGAATCCCACAAGTTGGATGTCAAGGGACTGCATGTTGGATGAGAGATATGAACCTTTGGAGGCCTAGAATATGAATTGAGAGACATGACAAATCCATCACATGGAAAACATTTTTCCTAGAAGAGGAAAAACATCATCTTCTGGAGGCTTGACATCATGCTTAAGGGGCTTGAGCTGGTGATGACTACAAATGGACCGTCTTGAAGGAAGGAAATTTTGAATCATGAATAATAAAGTTGGATTGGAGACACATGGACTTTGTAGGCCCAACCCTATCGTCTCCAACTCAATGTTTGGCCTAAAAGTTCCAAAATGTCCCTCCTAAAGGGTGTCATCACTCTTAGGGTTTTCATTTGTGCAAAAAGTGAATTTAAAGATGATTTTTTTAATATTATTTGTGTAAATGGGAAATATTAGATTTTTTGACCCCTAATATTGTGGTTTGCCCTAAATTTATGTGTACAAACTATGTTAGTGACATTTTGTATAAATAGAGATCATCAGATCTCATTTTATATCATAACTCTGTCGTTTGGAGAAGGATTGCACTGGACTTTTTTTTACCATTGTCTAGTTTCTCTCTTGTGCTCTTGTGTATGGATATTTTTGGTTATTGGTTTATGGAAGTAATGTGATAGCCTTGGAAGGATCTTCTTTGCAATTGTGGTGGTTTGTCTTAGCATTTTCCTTCGATTGGTAGTGATTTTACTTTGTGCTATCATTTGTTATTCAAGTCAAGGTTATTTTGCTATAAATTCATGGGAAGTATAAGTGCAAATACCCCCACCTTATCCTCCATCATTCTATTCTTAAGTATTATTTCTTTAACAAGGGTTTGCTAAGAGAAGTATATGTGTATACATGCTTTTATCCTAAGCCCTAGATAGAGATACTTGCCTTGTGGAGTAAGAGGATTTACACCCCCAAGGAGGTATTACCTCTAGCTCATTCTTTTCGTAACTCCATTAAACCAATAATTGAAGGAATTAGTCATTACTTGTTGCATTGGAGAAATAAATTGTTTCCTTGGTAAATGTGAAATTTTCAAGTTTTGAAGTTGTCTCTTTGTGAAATTTTTCCTTGAGCCTTTGGCTCTTTTTCCTCATTGATGCATCCCATTTCAACAATTAACTCTTTTGTTGTTACAAAACTAACCTAAATCCACAAGGATGTAGAATATCTAATCCTTTAACCCCTATTAACTCCTAAACTAACCCTAGGACTAACCCCTAATTTTCCCTAACTCTCTACTAAACCTAGTGCACTTGTTGAGCTTATTAGAAGTAGGTTTCATTGGATGATTTTTCTTCTATAAAGATTGGTTTTATACATACATAAGGCTTATAAATATATCTGCAACAAGATTTTTTTTTCAACCTTTATTTTGTTCTAGAATATTGTTTTATCATTGTTGAGTTGAGATAGCTTTCACTAGCTTGTCTCTTTCTTATTCAATCATACTTTTAGCATTTATTTTGCAGCCCTTACTCTATTTTATGGGATTATATTTATCATTTATTTTTTCTGCAATTAGGGACAACACGCTTAATTTTCTTGTCCAACTAACATATTACAAGTATCCTTGGTTTTCATTGTGTCTCGAGCAGGTACTTTACTCTCGACGGGTGACTCAACTCACTTGGAAACCCTTAACCTTTCCCATGAATATTTTCCAAGATCTTCCTATCATTTATAATTGACCTCTAGGGACATCCATTCATACGTATCATTTTCCATATCAACCCCCCCTAGGGTCACTGAGATTCCCCCCTTGAGGTGACTAGCTCACCTCTAAAGTGATGGGAACACTTGCCTAAGGTGACAATGGGTAGGTTCTCTCCTAGTTGTCTCTATTTTGGTGGTTGGGTCGAGCATTTCCCAACCTACACCTTGTGCGATAATAGGACACATTCAAATATAACTCAAATCATTCACATAAAATAATGGATGCAAGAAATATACAAAACCATTGAGGTAGTATAACACCATATATTAATCCTTATGGAAGTATAACACTCCTCAAGAAATTCTTGATACATTCACAACATTCTTCACTATGTCCATTACATTTCTCATCTCTTCTTTATATAATGCTACCTAAGAACATTCTAGAGAAGGAACCTTCTAGAAATTCATCTCACATTTATTATGTTCACACTACTACAATACATATAACTACCATAGTGGGCCTTATTTAATAATATAGTGGAGATAGTACATTGAATGACCTCCACTATTATCACTATGCCCCCCCCCACCCTATTACATCCCTAGCTACATTACATTCTTTGATAAAGAAACCCATGTTTCAACCTCAACTATAGACTGACAACTTCACCTCCCAATTTCATGTACAATGCAAATTTTGGCCCTTTTTCTACACCTACCTAGTGTAATTTTTGGCCCTATTTTCAAAAATAAATCAACATGGTTTCTACCCATTTTTTTGCACTAGTTCATTGCATTTTTTGGCCATTTTTATGCATTATCGATATTTTTCAACATTTTTTAGTTTTTTGGTTCTATTTTGGTTTAAATAATCTTCCTATAGGGTCCTCCTGGGATGATAGGTTGTTAGTGCCATACTATAACATTATTTTGTAGAAACATTGTAGGTGGACAAGAGACACCGTAGGGTCCTAATATCTTCCACTTTTAGGGTTTTTGTTTTCTGCATTGCATATTTCTTATTCAATATATTTAATTTCATACCTTTCTTTCTTTAATAGTTACCTGAATTTTCTTCAAATCCAAGAAATATTGGATGAAGAAAAGCTTCTTTTTTTCCTTGGTATTTTCCCCTTCATTCATATTTTTTGTTTGAAGCATTTTCCTTTACTATTTCTAGTTTGTTCTTTACTTATTTTTCAACCTTCAATCCTCATTTGCTTGTTATTATAAGAAGTCTTTTATTTCAAAAGAAAAGTTGATTTTGAGTTGATTTTGACTTCATTTTATCTTTTCATTTTTAAAACACGCAGCCATTTAAATCCTAGTCCATAACTAGGTTTAAATAGAGTTTTTCTTGTTGATTTGAATTAAGTAATACTCAATTCCTATTAGGAGGTTCATTTGGATAAAGAACACACATCCTTTTCTTTATTATTTATCTTCTTTTGAACTCACATTTGAAATTCAACTCTCTTTAGTTGCAAGTATTTCTATTTCAAGAACATTTCTTTTTGAGGTTGGTTACACCACAAGTACACACACTTCAATCCCTAATTAAATTCTTGGTTCATGACCCCAATATCAACCTAAAATCAACCATATAAATTTTAGTTCATTTATTCCACACCTAGGGCCAAAAACAATTTGTTGCCAATTTAGAGTGTTGGGGATATTAATCCAATAATTCACCACAACTATTCACATTTGAAACATAGTGGTTGACTAATTAGGGAAATTAAAATCCTTTATATCATATGTAGTGGTCAAGACCCATTTAGAAGTAGGCATGGTATTCAAAGTGGATAGTGCAATGTTGGGACCAGAGGTTTAATTAAAACTCCTAGATATTTCAATACTAAATATCCCTCGACTGTATGATTTCAACTTGAAGGAAAGGTAACTTGTTGCATGTATCTATGAAGTGCTATATCAATTCCCTTTCTACTAGGTTCCTATATGAGTGGCTCTCACAGGAGGGAGGGCACTCAAGACAAATTTCTACAATCATTGGGATTTTATCACCCTTTTATCCTAGTTATAATTGTCTCATTCACACCTTCACTCATCTCCACAGTGGATTTAATCACCTCTCGTGGTAGGTGTTTGGAAGGCCTTCATTCTTATCTTTACTCTCTTTATTTAGTAGTCCCCATAAACATTCAAAGGAAATATTTTGGAAGGGATATAGTCTAGGTTTTTTGGAACAATATTACCTAGATATTTTTTCCTTTATAGGATAGAAGATTCAATTAGAAAATTGACATTATGATTCAAACACACTTGACACCACTTGTTGCACCACCTTAGCACATATTATATTTTTTTGGTCACCTCTTTCTTAATTTTTTTCTTTTATGATTCTATCTCTTTGATAGATTCATTGCACCATTGAAAGAGGTATTAAAACCTAGAAATCATATCACCCCCTAGGATACCCTCTAGTAGTCTCCAAGGCCTTCTTCCAATAGGAATTTATATTCATGTATTATCTCCCACTCAACATATTTTTGTTGAACATTCTATTTTGTCTCTAGGTTCATTATATTCAGATTTGGAAAGCTCATATTCCTCAAATTCAAAAAGCTTGTCCCCTTCAAGTCCATCTAGTTTGGGTGCACCTATAGTTAGATTCCATTTGACTAGTTTACCTCCATCTACCCCATATACATCCACATTTCCCATCATGGTTGGAACTAATCAAAATCAAAATCATACTCAAACTCAAGTTCAACCCACCTTACCTTATATCGTTGGGTTGAATCTTCCCAATTTACCTAAACCCATAAATCATCATATTCAACATGATGTTATTTGGCCATTCATGCAAACCAAGTATCCTTTTGATATCCCTAAGTTCGAGGGAGGACCCATGCAATCATATCATGTAATTTCACCTTTGGTATTCATAAAATAATATCACATATGACTCTATTAGACTTAGGTTGTTTCAACATACCCCCTCAGGTGTGGCTACCAAATGGTATATTGATAAAATTTCCAATACTCATAACACCTTTAAGTCCATTTCCAAAGTGTTCTTATCCTTTTTCAACTACTAATTTTCCATGATATATGGATTTAAACCCTTACCAAATTTCATCAGACTATTGATACCTATATCACTAATCATATTCATGAATGACATAGGTTTCATGGTTTGTGTAAGGATGAAATTAATGAATGGTTCTTCATGGACTAGTTCTTGGACTCCTCACTTCCTCCTGTCACCAAATATGTGGCCATGACCATGCCCAAAACTGAGGAGGAAGCCATCCAAAAATACCAACAATATGACTTAATTTATGCCTATTTAGGGTATTTCTACACCATTCTACCTAATTCTCCTTACTCTTGCTAAGGAAACTTGTCTACATTAAGGGAATCCCATGCTATTGATGGTGTCAATGGTTCTATTTCACAAATAAATATGTACATTTATCCCTTTAGACCTAATGTGTATGGTAATCCATATGGAGGATTTAGCACTACTTATGCCCCACCTCCCATAGGACGTCCCTCAATTCCTTATATTTATCGTAATCCTCCATATGATCTCTCTAATTCCACATCTCAAGTATTATATAGATCATCTTATTTAGGTCCTCTTGCACATAATCACCCTTGAATTCTTTGTGAAATGTATGGAGATTCATTGGATATTATACTCATCAGTGTCCACTTATATATTAGTTAATTCATTTGAAGGAATTGGTAAAGAATGTAATCTTCCCAAGCCAAATGTTTTTGCTTGGAACACTAACTGAACACTGATTATCTTACATTTTTGTTTTTTCTTGCAGGTTGACTTCTTAAGTTCGGCCTTAGGATTTAGATTCATTTATCAAGCATAGATCTGAAGATACAATCAATGGAAATACAAGATATGACCAGTACACAAGATATGGAGCCAAACAACATAGATCTGACCTTTATTAATATGATAAGAAAGAACCTGATACAAAGAGGATGCAGATCTGGAATAACATCAGATAGCTCCAGAAGATAATATATGAGCTGCTACAAAATGCTCCCGAAAAGAATAAATAAGCCTCTGAAGGCTGAATACAAAATTAAGATCAATATAGAAGAACCAGGGTCAAGCCCCAAACCCTCCTAGCTAATGGCACATCCTCCTGCAGATTTGAGAAGACCAATATTTTGGCCAAATCGAAGGAAGTCTCCAAATTTATCCAAAATTGGTAGAATGATAGATCGGGGTGTTAGAACCCCCATCATGAAGTCTCAGGCTGAAATTCTAAGAGATACCCCTTCGACTGTTGAACCCTCATGTGAAGTTGCACCCTCCCGAAGCTTATCAATGTCCAATAATTTGGCCTTGATGAAGGAGCCCTCCAAATACACTAAAAATCACTAGAAAGATAGATCAAGACACTGCAAGTCACTAGGTGAAGTATCAGGACCAGATCTGAAGTATAACCCTCCCAAACTGAGTAGATATGAATATCACTAGTGCCCTCCTTCTCTCCAAATCATGCCACTACTCTAAGAAATCAACTAGAAGGTATAACCCTCTCCAAAATAATTGAAATGATGGATCGGGGACATGTAAAGAAAACCCAGGTGCTCAAATCTCCAAAACCCCTCTCAAACCTTTGGATAGAACCCTCCTCCAAAGAATGAAGCGCCCCCTATTGGAAACCCTCAAGGGTACAACCTGTTGCTCTCCTAGATGAGTGATAGTACCTGTGAATGTTGTAGAATGGTGTGGGTGGATTATTTCATCCCTGATACCAATCTTGGAACAATATGGGTGGAATCTTTCACAACCGAGTTGTTCTCTAGGGTTTGTATTCTCAAAACCCTCAAAACTATGTGCTCAAGAGCCCAATAGAAAAATGCATAATAATCTAATTTGAAAGAGAGGTGGCCCCTAGTATTTCCTTTATAACTCCTTTCTATTCTTCTAACTCCAAGGTTCAACTCCTAACTCAACCTCAAGCAGTCTAATCCTTTAGTGAGTTACTTTTTACTTTTACAAGTCAACTTCAAATTATAACATTGAGTTTAGCTGAATTCTCCCCATCCTGCATGAGACTATATTCTAATGGGGATGACTAGACTACCGAGTCTCTCCAAACCTCTTAATCAAGAGGTGTGGGACATTACAAATAAAGAGTTGAACCAAATCAACATATTACCCAACCTAACTCGCCTTTCTCATTGTAAACAATTGCATTGTGTAACCTGTTTTCAACAAAATGATTCATATTCATTAACAAATTCATATATTATGGTCAACCCACAAATCCTAGCCCTTCAAGATATGGTACACTTCAATTCTTATATATGAACTTGATGAATATTAACCTTTCAGTCTAAACCAACCAATATGGCATTCCCCCTGAAGAATCACCTACTAAAAAACCCTCCCCCTACTAGTAGTGGACCTTTGTGGATTCATCAACATGCTATCAATATTCCCCCTAAGGTGCCAAAGGTTCCTTTATTACATATTGGTCACAACCCTCTTGCATGGGTTTCCCATAACTATAGTATAGTTGATGATTTTTCTTAGTCTCATGTGACTGTGTCATCTTTAGAAGTCCTCTCGACTTGTACTACATAACATAAATATTTACTATCTGGATTAGGTGTGGTCACAACTTAGGATTATAGGATGATAACCTTTGATATCTAAAAATCCAATCCTCACCTCCCCCCTTATATTTCCTTCCATCTTTTGGTCACTATTAAGAACACTATGATTCATCATTGCATTATTGATGAGGACACATCCATTTGCATTGTGTTTGCCAGTGTTTGGAAGAAGTTAGTCTCTTCTAAGTTTTCTCCATATACAATGAACCTCCATGCATATGATTGTTGACTCTCCCAAACTGAAGGGTTGTATTAGAATGTTCCCATCCAGTTGTATGGAAAGTAGGTTCTCATTGATGTTGATATTGTAAATGCTCCATTGGAATGCAACATCCTTTTAGTACATAGGTGTATGTATCAATGTTTTGTTTTCCAAACCATGTAAATTGTAACTTGTCAAACCATTTGGTGATCAAACCATATTTGTAAAAAAAATATACCATTTATCTTAGGCGATAACCAATTGATTTATTGTTACTACCTTTAAAATTTGGTAAAAACACCATTCTATTTGTGTCACATGTGAATCATTGACAATAATTAAAAAAACAATAATCTTATGAGAGAACATTTAGAGAAAAAAAACTATCTTTCATATCAATTAGAGGGAACTTACAACACCAAAAAAATGGCAATAGAAAATATCTTTAAAAATACATGGAAAAAATTATACTCATTAATATACAACATGATATATCGCCTCAATGTTGAAAGAAGTGAAAAAAATAATAGAAGTAAATTATTAAGAAAAATGTTCTTATCCTATATAATTTTACATGACTTCAATTGGAAATTCATGGTTTTCCCAAGAGTAGTTACCACTAACTAATCAACCATATGTAGCAAATATACCTAGAAAATTGGGATGCATAATCATTGATTTGGCGAAGATATTAAGAAAACCTATTATATGTTCATGGAAAATGTTTATATTTAGGAAACAAATATAAGTGTATGCATAACTATAATAATAAATTAGGCTACAATTTTTTCACTTTTAATTAAAAAGTGTTTTTTTTTAGCCTAAATTTCTTCCAAAAAATTGAATTTAGCCAAATTGGTGAAATTTCCCTTAAAACAAAATATTGATATGTAGATGATGAAGGTGGTTTCCTCCTTGGTATTCTATACCATGAGATTCCCTCATTAAGGGAAGATTATTACCATCAATCAACTCACTTACTATGATCCCATAGCTCAGATAAACCCTAATACTATATTTCCTTCCATGGATAGGAACCATGCCATCTCCTCATTCACTAATGTTTGTCCTTAAATATTTAAATATTTCACATTGATTAACACATATTATTATGCTCCACCTATAGTGATACCTCCTACTTCATCCAATGTTTGTACAATGACATCATCCTAACAAATTGTTTCCTCAACACCTTCCTCTTTTAGTGCCTCAACCCTGTGAAAAGCTATGGAGCCCACTACTACTATTTCTTCAAAACCATTATGGGGAGGGAATCTCATCTATAGGTTCCCATTTAATCAAGTTCCATTCTTGTT
>SNQJ01S0009298.1:44681-64734 GCA_010110895.2 Picea sitchensis | reverse complement strand
ATTTGCATTCTTTAGAAATTTCAAGATTTATCAAATGGATGTCAAGTATACATTTCTGAATGTAACTCTAGAAAAAGAAGTCTATGTTGAAAAACCAGAAGGATTCATGCTAGAAGAAAATCAATACTATGTGTGAAAGATAAAGAAAGCTATGTATGGTCTTAAGCAATCCCCAAGAGCATGGTTTTCAAGAATAGAGCAGTACCTGGAAAAAAAAGGATATAAGAGAGGGATTACTGAAAACAACTTATATATCAAAATTGAAGGTCAAAATATGATTGTTGTGGTAGTATAAGTCGATGATATCATATTTGGGAGTAATCTTACTATAATGAGCAACAAATTTGCAACTGAAATGCAAGAAGAGTTTAAAATTTCTATGTTGGGAGAACTGTCTTTCTTCTTAGGTTTACAAGTCACTCAATCAAAAAAAGGAATATTTATTTCCCAAACCAAATATATCAATGAAATGTTGAAGAAATTTCAAATGGAAGATAGTAAACATGTACTCCCATGGTCATTGGATTTAAGCTAAGCCTAGATGATGAGTCATCAAAAGTAGATCAAACTATGTACAGATCAATGATCGAAGTTTTTCTCTATTCAACAACAACTAGACTTGATATCATGCACCTAGGGAGACTCATGTACACCTAGGGAAACTCATCTAAAATAAGTAAAAATAATATTCAAACATCTTAAAGGGACCTTGGAATTTGGATTATGGTATCCAAAAAATAAAGAATTTACATTAAATGCATACACAGATGCAGGTTGGGTTCGTAGTATAGATGACAAGAAAAACACCAGTGGAGGAGCATTTTTTCTAGGAAAATAGTTTTTATCATCGCTAAGTAATAAACACACATCCACATCGCTATCCACAATAGAGGCATAATACATTGTTGTTGCATCTTGTTGCACACAAGTTATTTGGATGAAGCAAACATTAGAAGATTTACAAATAAGACATGATGTAAGATATGATGATCCCATTACTATTAATTGTGATAACACTAGTTCCATACGTATCTCTAAAAATCCAATAATGCAATCTAAAACTAAACACATCACAATCAAATACCATTTCTTAAGAGATCAGATTACTCAAAGAGTGGTTAAACTAGTGTATGTGGACACCAAATAACAAATTGCAAACATATTCACAAAACCTTTTCTCATGAGTACCTTTGGAAATCTTCGACACAAAATGGGAGTAATTCACATACCTCATTAAAACCACAAAAGTCGCATTATAAGAAAAGGAGCACATGGACAGAGGGAGCATCGCCACAGGGAGAGAGAAGAAATATCCCATTTGTCATTGCAGTCAAAGGGGGAGGAAATTGACAAGCAACATAAATAAAAATATTTCAAAGAAAAGGTTGCCATCAATGCAAAAGGGGGAGAATCTTGGACATAGTGGTATGCTATTGTCATTGATGTCAAAAACGTGTAGGTGATCAAAGATCAGAAGATATGTCATTGTAGAAATTGCACGGGAGAAATATGGACTGTTAGATCATATTCAGAAACTTCGGGAAACATCTGGGTCATTAGATCAAGCCTAAACCTTTGATTAAATCTCAATTGTCAATGACGAAGTGGAAGGATAGGATAAGTGGGGACAAAGGTGCAAAGTCTCGAAGAAAATAATGATAGATCGATAGCAAGGTAAATCAACAGTTTTTGGGTTATTTGGATCGATAAAGAGCACATTAGATAAAGAAAAAGTAGGTCTGAAGCAGGACTAGACCAACGGTGGAGATTAACTCGGGGTGATCCTGGTTGATGAATTTGGAAGTAACACGTGAAGACTATTGATTTATGTTCGGAGGAAGGTATTCAAAGTCCAGTGGAGAAGATTTGTTTTAACACTCTGAAATTGGAGTATCAAAACAAAATATTGCTCATTGATACCCTTTATTCGATGTCCAAAAAGGGTATAACACATGGCGAATATTAATTGGTGTTTGGAAGAAAGTGTTCAGATTCTAGTGGAAAAGAGTTGTTATAACATTCTGAAATCAAAGCATTGAAAAATAATATCACATTCGATACCATACATTCAGAGAGATAAATAATGTGAAAGTGGAATCTTACGAAGACAAGGAATAGAAAAATATTCCTTTTGAGCTAGGACAAGAAACGTAGTAAGAGAAATATAAAGCATGGCCCACTCAATAGGTGACAAGTGTGAAGGTATAGTTGGCACATTTCATATATGAAAGTCACGAATCAAGGTGGCATGTGGTATCTACTCAGCGAGTGCCACATCAATAATGACTTCAACAAGCCACATCACTCCGAGATTACAGCCTCCAAGGATGTCTAGCTTCTCCTACCAACAAAAATGCCTGAAGCGCCAAAGGATGAAGTCACGAATTAATGTTTGGTAATTGATCTAATATCATCCATGTTCTCTCATGACCATTAGTTCAAGTGTAGTGGAAAGATAGAGAAAGCATAAGATGTGAACCGACAGCAAGCGTTCATCTTTGTGTTATGACTTATTCGATAGGTAAACCTCCAGAAGAATTGAACTACTTCAAGTTTCTAGTAATCCGAAGTCCCAGTGTGTCGAATCCTAGAAGTAATATATGACCGTCCATCAAGAAGGAATATCCACGGTTGAGATCCAAAAAGCGCACAATGAGAAGTCCATTAACAAAACACCGTGTTGAGTTTGCATGTACCGTCCACTCAACCACAGATTAAGTCAAAAATGTCTGATCTACTAGTGAATAGAGTATATGCACTTCGGCGGAATTCACTCCAGGAGAGTTGGAAGATTTCAAAGGCCGAAGTATCGGAGGACTTGGTTCCAACACTAATCGCGTGATAAATTAAATAATCTAACAAGGAGCGCAAAAGGGCCTAAAATTAAATAATCCCTCAAAAACGTGAATACAGTCTCATGTAGGAGAATAAGGGGGGAAAGAGAAAACGCTAACATAATAACACTTGGAATGGATAATCCTGCGGTTTGTGCCCACGATCACAAAGAAAATAATGGTTTGAAGGAAGTTCTTGTCTACAGATATTCAAATCCAAAACAAGAAAATAATCAGTGAAGGATTAAAATGCTAAACAATTTGCAAGGGATTTGAAGTCTTTAAACTATTAATAATAATAATAATAACAGAAGTTATTATTGTTAATTTAAATGAAGAGGTGCAATGGTTCAAACAAAGAGACACAATGCTTCAAATTCACACCATTTGGAAGACTATATAAACAAGAAAGAATGGCGAGAAGAAAGTGTATCTGCATTCTAGATCAAAATATCAAAAATAGAAGCACAGTCCAAGAAGGAAAGTTGAATATACTTACGCAGTGAGGGTGGAAGGGATGAGAAAATAAGGATTCATATCCTTTAATAAGTAAATTCTAAAACAAGGGAGTTGGTGCTTCTTAGGGTTGGTTCCCTAAAATAAGGGAGTTGGTGCTTCCTAGGGTTGGTGCCTTAAAAATAAGGGAGTTGGTGTTTCCTAGGGTTGGTTTCCTAAAACAATGGAGTTGATACTTCCTAGGGTTGGTTCCCTGAAGAAGGCGATTTGTGTCTCCAAGAGTTGGTGATCTAAAGAGTATTGTTTTTCTTCACAATCACAGATTATTCTTTATAAACTTTGTAATTCTTGATCTATATAATTGATTTTTTAAATAAAAATCCATGGATGATCTATTGTGATACTTAAAATAACAAACTAATTACTAATTTTTTAAAAAGGTAATACTAATTCACCCCCCCTCTCAATATTTCCAACATCTTACCAATATGTTGTTGAAACAAAGGACTCCCCCCCCAAATAAGCTAATTTTTTCAAGAATCCTATCCCTACACCCAATGCATTTTGGGAAGTTAACATGGCCAATATTTAACCTACCATCAAGGTGGATATATCGATTACATTGATGTCATAGAAAGCATTCTTATTTAAGAAAAGTATTTCCCTAAAGAATTTGTCACTTACAAAGACCTTTTCCTATAAATGTCTAATGTATTTTTTTGATCCTATTCAAATATGATTAGAATTGATCTAGATATCATTGAATACCACATGGGATACATGAATGGATGAAATTCTTGTTTGGAAAAAACAACTACCTATTCACCCTACTAAGTCTCCCTCCATCAAAAAAGAAATATATAAAATTTGTCAAGTTAGATTTATTTTTCCAATTGCATACACTTCATGGGTCTCTAATCCAGTCCCCTTTGAGACAAAACAAGAAACCATTCATGTCTATATCAATTTCTATGATCTAGATAGAGATTCTATAAAAGATAAAGACCTAACAACATCCATCAACCAAATTATCAATCCATGTGTTGGACATGAGATCCTTTCATTTGTGCATGGACTCTCATGTTACAATTAGATTTGGATTTTCCTTCAAGATCAATACTAGACTGCCTTACTACACCTTGGGGGAGTTTTTTGTATAGTGTTACTCCATTTACGTTAAAAAATGTTGGTACCACCTTCCAATGCTCCATGTCATATTTTTTTCGAGACTTGGTTCACATAATTTTGGCTTATCTCAACGATCTCACTACTTGTTGAAAGAAGTGATCACAACACTCATATGTACTATCTTCCTCCATTGTAGAAAGTACAACATACACTTGAACCCTGTTAAGTGCATCTTTTGTGTGCTAGTTGGTTTTCTATTGGGATCCATTGTTTCCAAAGATAGCATCCATATTGACCCTTTGAAAGTTCAAGACATTACTGAACTTCCCCCACCTTGTACCCTATGCTAGTTTCTAATCCTCCGAGGTAAAGATAACTTCTTACTTTGGTTTTCTCTTGATTATGCCACACCACTCATGGTTGACATACACTTTTTATGGGATGATCAAGCCCAATAATCCTTGGACATATTGAAGCATGCCCTTAGTTCAACACCCTTAAATGACCCTCCTCACTTTGACAAGGATTATATCCTCTACATTTACAATTCAACATTCATTATAAATGATGCAGGAGCATCATCAACAAGAAGGCATGGCAGGACAAATCAACGCCTGAGAATCATTTCAGAATCTCAAACACTGGGAGTTACTGCAAATATTTTGGAGCTGATTGGAAAAACGAAAGAAGATCAAACGCTTGGGAGAGGATGATCACAAGTGATCTAGGAGTTTCACTCCGAGTCTTGAATGTAACTGAACTTAGTTAGCAGTTAGAGTTTTTTTTCTTCGTTTTCCGAGTAAACGATGTAGTCGGGGGGAACCCTAAGGACCCTCTAAGATAAATAGAGGTTTTGTAAGCCCAAATGAGGTTGTTGCGAGTTAGTAGGAATTTTATGAGTTTTGAGTTATTGTTTTGATATTAGTTGTAGCCATTTACTTTTGAATGAATATGACAGAGGAGAATTGACTCAAATGCATAGCATTGTTACTGTTTGTAATTCTTTGTTATTGTGTTTTCATAAATGAATGAATTTCATTATGAATGGATGAAACTGTGAATGTTAGTATAAGTTTCAATTGTTTCTCTTCTGTTGAGTGAGTGCAAGGTGTGCATATGGAATGCATGGAGTGCGTGACAAGATCGGTTTCGATTATGAAGTTCAGAAGAGGTAGCACAAAACTTCCCCTTTGTAAGGAGTGTAAAGCGACTGCCGCAAGGTGTGCATAGTCACCCGCAAGAACCAAGGCTTGTGTAAGAATCTACTATAAGGAGTGCACAGATTTGGAAGTTGGCTAAGTGTCGAAGGGACTCCATAAGTGTTAAAGGAGTGAAAGGTGAAATACCGACTTGATCACAGTCGTTGATCCAAGGAAATATCTGGGCTGTCAATCTAGTGCCATCGTGATTTTGAATATCAGGAGAATGAAGGTAAGGAGACTCCCAAAGTTGCAAAACACGAAATTACGAATCAATCTGAGTCATTAGATAATGGGGAGTCATGAGTCGTCGATATGACTCTCACAAATATTGGGAATCGGGGATCGGGAGAACAGAGGTGAACCAACCTCCAAAGTCATGAAATGTGAAATCACATCTTGATTGTAGCCATTGATCGAGGGAATATCATGGACCGTAGATCTAATCATATCGGGAGTTACCGATACGTGAAATATCGACACACTTGAGAGTTGAGCCCTAAGTCATGACCGAAGGTCACATTGAGGGAATATAAGGGAGGGGTTAGTACACACTAGGCTCCATTCAGGGTTTTAGAGGTTGGGAGAATCGCGGTGATTCACATGCAAAGACTCGATGTGAGAAATTGCAAAACACCTTTTGGGTTAGGCTTGTGGTCATAGCCAGTGGTCGCGTGAGAGAAGCTTGCACCTAGTGATTGTTCACATGACAGATTTTTGTGAAAAGGACCTGTGGAAATTTCTTGAAGATTCCAGTAGGGAATCTAAGAGTTGCTCCATCTCGAAGATTGAAAAGATCCAGAGACCGGGAGGTCAGCAGACCCTATTGAGGTAGGGGCACTGCATCAAATGGTATCAGATCTTATTTTTGTATGTAGATTTCAGGAGAAGGAGATAAAGGAGATGAAATAAATTGAAGCTATATTTTGTGTGTGAGAGACAGTCGACAAAATTCCAACTAGGAGACAAGTGGAACAACCTTTAGCCATTCGGGCTGTAGAAAGGGAGATGTGAGAACTTCGTGCAAGATTGGAGGCGATGGAGGTAGCACAAAGAAGAGAACTTGATGCTAGAGACATCAGTGATGCATAGAGTGAATAAGTAGAAGTCGAAGAAGTTGTAGGAGAAAATGTTTTTGAAGAATGCTTTCTAAGAGAAGTTGTCAGATTGGGAGCTAGAGCCAAGATAGAGGTCCCAATGTACAAAGCAAATTTGGATGTTGAAGAGCTGATGGATTGGGTACGATCCATGGATAAATATTTCAACTATGAAGACATCAATGAGGAGAAAAGGGTGAGATATGTTATCACCAGACTCAAAGGACATCCAACACTATGGTGGGATGAACTACAAGATGAGAGGAGAAGCAAGGGAAAACATAAGATAAAGAATTGGGACAGAATGGTAGCCAAGCTGGAGGCAAAATTCATGCCCAAAGATTACCAGATCAATCTTTTTAGGAAAATGCAGAACTTGAGACAGAAGGGTATGATAGTTAAATAATACACAGAGGAGTTCTACAAGATGAACATCGGAACTGGACAAAGAGAGAAGGATGAAGAAAAAGTTGCCAGGTATATAAATGGTTTGAGATATGAAATCAAGGATGAGATCAACATGATGTCAGTAAGGACAGTGGAGGATTCTTATCAGTTTTCATTAAAGGCAGAGGAGAAGTTGGCCAAAAAAAAAAACCAACGAAGCAGAGGTAGAAGCCCAGTCCCAAACAAAGGCAAGGGAGTTTCCCATGACAAGGAACAAAAATCCAAAGATGAGACTGAGAAACCACATAGTCACTCGGGAAGAGGAGGAAGTTCCCGAGGAAGACAAGATGGTGGAAGAAGTTCTTCCAAAGGAAGAGGAAGAGGTAGAGGAGGAGAAGTGATATGTTACACTTGTGGAAAGGCGGGACATAAGTCTTGGGAATGTCTGGAGAGAAAGAAAGAAGGAGAAGGTGAAGCTCACATTTCAAAAGCACAGAGAAGAAATGTTGAAGTAGAAGGCGAAGAGTATGGAACATATCCAATGTTGAGAAAATTTATCTTAAAACCAGAGGCAGAAGTTGAAAAACAGGTGCAGAGAAACAACCTATTCAGGACAACTTGCAAGACTAAGGATAGAGTCTGCAAAGTGATAATTGACAGCGGGAGCACTGACAACTTAGTATCCACAGAGATGGTGCAAAAATTGGATCTAGAGACAATAGCACATCGAAATCCATACAAAGTCTCATGGTTGCAGAAAGGACATCAGGTAATGGTTACTAAACAATGCTTGGTTGAATTTAAAATAGGAGGATATAGAGATGAAATTCTATGTGATGTAATTCCCATGGATGTATGCCATATGTTTTTGGGAAGACCATGGCAGTTTGACAGGAATGTTATTCATGATGGGAGGAATAATACATACACGTTGGAGAAGAATGGTGGGACACACATATTGTTGCCAATAAAGGAGAAGAAAGCGAAAGAGGAAGCCAACACAAGCATACTTCTCATGAGCGGGAATGAACTTCTTAGAGAAGTTAAGAAAGGACAGGAGATGCAGTTTGATGTGGTGAGGAAACATAGAGTTATCCTTACAAGTACTTCGATGGATGATTTGCCTGAAGAAATTTGGGAATTGTTGGATAATTTTTCCAACATAGCAGTGGATGAGTTTCCTAACTGATTACCACCCATCAGAAGTATCAACCATCAAATTGATCTCATACTAGGAGCAATTCTGCCAAAAAAAGAAACATATAGACTGACACCTCGAGAGAATGAGGAGGTAAAGAACCAAGTCCAGGAATTGTTAGACAAAGGGTTGGTCAGAGAGAGCTCGAGTCCATGCATGGTGCCAACTGTGTTGAGTCCAAATAAAGATGAAGGATGGAGAATGTCTATGGAATCAAGAGCCATTAACATTATCACCATCAGGTATATATTTCCTTTGCCAAGAATGGATGATTTAATGGATTGTTTAAGTGGAGAAAATTTATTTTCTAAGATAGATTTGAAAAGTGGGTATCACTAGATAAGAATGAGAGAAGGTGATGAATGGAAGAAAACCTTTAAGACAAATGAATTTTTGTATGAGTGGCTTGTTATTCCATTTGGATTAACAAATTCCCCAAGCACTTTTATGAGATTGATGAATGAAGTACTAAAAGATTTCATTGGCAAGTTTGTAGTTGTATATCTGGACAATATACTAATCTTTAGAAAGAATAAAGAGGAGCATTTGAGACACCTGACATTAGTGATGATAATACTACAATAGGAGAATCTGTTGATAAATCTGAAGAAGTCCTCTTATATGAAGACATAACTCATTTAATTCAGTTTGTGATCTCTTCAAATGAACTGAAAATGGATCCAGAAAAGGTGAAAGCAATCAAAGAATGGTCATCGCCGAGAAGCATGTTTGAGGTAAGAAGCTTCCATGGATTAGAAAGTTTTTATAGGAAATTCATCAGAGAATTCAGTGGAATTTGTGCACCAATGATGGATACAGTGAAGAAAAAGAACAAGTTTTTTAAGTGGACAAAGGAGGCCGAGAGGAGATTCAATATGTTGAAGGATAAAATAACAGAATGACCAATTCTGGTCTTGCCAAATTTTGAAAATACAATTCAGGTGAGATGTGATGCAAGTGGAGTTGCAATTGGAGCAGTTTTGAGCAAGGCTAATAGGCCCATTACCTATTTCAGTGAAAATTTGAATGAGACTAAGAAGAAATAATCCACATATGAAAAGTAGTTTTATGCCATAATTCAATCCCTGAGGAAGTGGAGACATTACCTTGTCCCACAGGAATTTGTCTTGTACATTGATAACCAAGATTTACAATTCATAACCAGACAGGAAAAATTGAATCAGAAGCATGCAAAGTGGATTGAGTTTATGCAAAATTTTACTTTTGTCATAAAAAATATTGTTGGGAATGCTAACAAAGTTGTTGATGCATTGAGAAGGAGATTTTTAATTCAATAGGAATTTCAGGTGAAGACTTTGGGGTTTGAACACCCGAAGGATATGTATTGTGATGATGCAGATTTCAAGGAGGCATACAAAGCATGCACGAACCCTATGTTGAGAGATAAGAGCCAGTGGGTATATTTTATGACTCAAGAGGGATTATTTTTAAAGGGCAATCAGTTATGCATACCAAAATGTTCAATGAGAGACAACCTTTTAAAGGAGAAGCATAGTGTAGGATTGTCTTGACATTTCATCCATGATAAAACATTTTCACAGTTGAGTAGTTCATACTACTGGCCAGGTATGAGGACATAAGTGGTGAAATTTTTGAAAAAATGTAGAATCTGCCAACATGCAAAAGGAAAAAGACAAAACGATGGATTGTATCAACCATTTCCAATACCAGAAAGGCCTTTTGATGCGATAAGCATGGATTTTGTGTTAGGACTGCCAAGAACACACAGAGGATGTGATTCTATATTTATGGTGGTGGATAGATTTTCAAAGATGGCACACTTTATCCCATTCTAGAAGACCAATAATGAACACATGTTGCAAATCTATTTTTGAAGGGAGTTGTGAGACTTCACGGCCTACCCAGAAGCATCGTCTCGGATAGAGACAAAACATTTGTTGGTCATTTTTGGAGAAAACTGTGGAAGAAGTTGGGGATGAATATGCCCTTCAACTCATCTTATCACCCTCAGATAGATGGATAGCCTGAGGTGGTAAACAAAAGTTTGGGAAACTTGTTGAGGAGTCTGGTCACTGAGCATCATAACTAGTGGGATAAAATTCTACCACAAGCATAATTTGCATACAATGAATTGCCAAACAGAAGCACTGGAAAGAGCCCATTCCAGATATTGTATGGAATGCAACCCAGGGGAGTATCTGAGTTAAGAGACTTGGGATAGATTGAAATTAGAAGCGTTGGAGCAGAAGATTTTGTTGCAGAAATGAAAAATATCCATAGCTAGATCAGAGGAAAATCACAGAACTCTAGCCAAGAGTATAATCGCAGAGTTGATCAACATTTCATAGAACTTCAATTTGAGGTAGGATATCAGGTTCTGGCACATCTCAGGAAAGAAAGGTTCCCTAGGGGAACTTATAACAAGTTAAAAATGAAGAAGATAGGGCCATGTAAGATCTGTAGAAATTTTAATACAAATTATGTATTACCTGGATTCTCCTGATATAACAATTGTATGCCACTGTTAAATACAAAATTGCTTCTACAAATATTCTTGCGGAATTTAAAAAATGATCGCCAATTGCAATATCAAGAAGAAAGATCAATCACATATAACACAAATTTTTTTACAAGGAAAGCATAAAGCTAAAAACCCCACTATCATATATTATGTATATATCATGGATCATGAAACAATCTCATACAAAACTCTAATCCAAGAGCTCTCAGTACAATATACAATCGTTTCACACTTTCATACAAAAATTGACAAATTAATGTGTCAATTTATTGCTTCCAGACAACCTACCTCCTCTGCGCAATCCCTGCTAATGGAAATCCATGCAATGAATGAATTCCTCTTCCTAGGATGAGAAATCCTCATGGGCACATCCACTATGTGTGTGGTTGCATGAGTGCACTCACTAATGTTACAATTGATAGTCAAATTGTCCCTTTCACCTATTATCTCAACTGGGTCTCCACTGGATCTGACATGCATGTAGTTAATAGTGGTAAATCTTCATTTGCATGTGAGATCACTGATTGTGAATTAATTAATAATTAAATCACTGATCTCTCACTAGTGTAAGTTCATTTACAACTAGTACAACTGAGCTTAACTCACTTAATTGAGTTAAACTACTTCACAACTCACATAACTACACATCCAACTCTGTTACAACTTCAAATCACTTAGTTACAACTAATTCGACTTGCATGTCCCACCAATCAACCTTTGAAATTGAATTTCCTATAGCTAACTGATTTGCCACTTCAGTTAACTATTTCCAAGTGCTCATTGAGAATAGGCTAATATTTATTGTCCAACTATTATTAAGGGATAATAATAGTCGACATACATATATAAATAGAATTCACTCACCATCTATAAATAGACATAATCTATAAATAGAATTTTCTCATCATCTAAAAATATACTTCCACCTAAAAATAGCTTGAGGCTCCATCCTAGTGTAGGTGCATAATTTTAACTAGGATATTCTTGTTGAATCTCAAAACTCCTTCTCATCAAGAAAGAGATTATCCTTCACCCTGATCATGTCTCTATGGTATTCAAATTTGCTCCTAGTGAGTACCTTCGTCAAAATGTCTGCATCTTGATCTTCTGTAGGAATGTACTGAAGAAACATGATCTTCCGCTACAGACAATCTTTGATATGATGATACCAGATATCTATATGCTTAGATATATCATGAAACACAAAATTAATCGAGAGTTTAATGCAACTCTGATTATCACAATGAATCACTGTCGGATCTAAATGAGAACCAGACAAACCAGACAAGATCTTTCTCATCCATATAGCCTCACATGCAGCTTGACTCGCTTCCATGTATTCCGCTTCCGTTGAACTGAGTGCCACATATCTATGCTTCCTGTTGTACCAAGAAATAATTGTAGATCCGATACTAAATATCCCCCCTGATGTGCTCTTTCTTTTCGTTGGGTTGCCCGCCCAATCTACATCCGTGAAGCCATGCAACTTCACCTCCTCTCTCTGTATGTACCATAATCCATACTCAGATGTGCCCCTTAGGTATCTCAGGACATGCTTACCCTCCTTCCAAAAGAGCTTGGTAGGATTAACCATCGATCGACTCAGCTGGTTAACCACATAGAAAATGTTTGGTCTCATGTTCACTAGATACATTAGCGAACCCACTAACTGTTGATAGACAGTAGCATCCACTACCTCTCCAGAAGTAGAATCCTCTTTCTTCTAGATTCCTATAAAAGGAGTATACATGGGTTTTCATCCCTCCATGTGAAACTTACCCAGTATCTCCCTTGCATACTTTCGTTGAGACACAAAACTTTCACCATCTCGCTGCCATATTTCTAATCCAAGGAACTAATTAAGGAGGCCCATATCCTTCATCTCGAACTTCGTTGAAAGGTTCTCCTTGCATGAGTGTATCATCTTCTCATCACCAATCAATATTAAATCATCAACATAAAGAAAAATGATTAAAATATTACCCTTGTATATCCATCTCCAACCTACCACTAATTTGTCAACCGATCTTGGGAAAATTTCCCATGCATTGTTTTTGACAATGGAGTCATACTCCTCCACCATTGCATCAATCCAAGTGGGATCTTGTACTTCTTCCTGAAAGGAATATGGTTTAGTCACAATACATTTTCTCATGAGAGCCATGTACCTAGTAAATCGATCAAGAGATTGTCTCTGTCTGCACTGTGAAGTAGGGGCTCCTCCATTATGTACAGCATCTTGTCTCAATCTATCAACTTCTATGATGCACTTTCTTCCATTTTTGATGGATGGATCTGCATGAGTGGCTTCCTCCACTCCATGAACCTCCTCATGTGTCTTATCCACATCTTAAGACTCATCTTTGGGAAGCAACAGTTCCTCCTCTGCATTCAAGTCTATCTCCCTCTCAAGCGACAACCACATGGATTTCCCCTCATTGAATTTTATATCTCGTCGCATAAAAGTCATCTTATTGTTAGGAAAATACACACGATAATTATGGGGTGTTTATGTGTACCCCACAAATATCCCAACTTCAGCAGTCGGCTCTATATTTTTCTTGGCGTTCTTGATCAAATGCGCATAAACAAATAAGCCAAAAATCTTAAAATGAGAAACATCTAGTTTCTTACTAGTGAAAGCTTCTCCAGGTGTACTCATGCCAAGTACTCTACGAGGACAATGGTTTTGCACATAAACCACAGTGTTTCATGATTCTACCCACAAATGCATTGGTAGGCCCTGATCATGCAACATCACTCGTGTTGCACCCACGATCGTTCTGTTCTTCCTCTCCGCAACCCCATTTTTCCGTGGGTTATAAGGCGTTATGATTTCTCTTTGAATTCCTTCTTTATTGTAGAAGTATCTGAATTCGTTAGAGATGTATTCTCTACCATTATCGTTCCTCAGAGCCTTCACTTCCTTCCTCGACTCTTTCTCCACCAATGCTTTAAACTCACAGAACTTTGAGAATGTTTGACCCTTCTTCTGCATGAAGAATATCCAACATTTACGAGAAAAGTCATAAAAAAAATAACATAATACTTATATTTTGTTTTTGAAGCAATTGGGAATGGTCCACACACTTTTGTGTGAATTCTCTCCAGGATCACTGAAGCGCATTTCTCCTTTTCATGAAAGGTGGACTTTACATACTTCCCCATGGTGCAACCCTTGTATTGATCTAACTGATCAAGTGTTCCCATTGGAAGTCTAGTAGATATTTGTTGCATGATTTTCAAGACTCCATGATGAAGATGGCCCAATCACCTGTGCCATAATTTTCCCTCATCTCGGCTCAACACTTTTTCTGCCTTACCCATCATGGCAGTGCAACCATCTACCTCCAGCTTGTAGAGATTGTTAACTTGAATCCCTATCTTCTTGACTTGACCCTTTGTTTTATGTCGTAGGAAAGCTTTTCCATCGCTGAAAACAACGTCATAGCCTCTTTCCTCCAACATTGCGACTGAGACCAAGTTTTTCTTCAGACCTGGAACATGCATAACATCTTTAAATTGAAATGGTTCACTTGACTCCCTCTGAAAGGTAATGGTACCAATGCTAGTCATACTGTATCGTCCATTGTCTCCCATCTCAATATGAATTTTGAGATCTCTCTCCTCCAAGTCACTGAAAAGCTCCTTATCTCCCATCATGTAGAAGGAAGCGCCACTATCCAAATACCACACCGATCCCAATGCACTTGACGCCATGCATGTGATCAAGGAGAAGTCAAGTTCAAATTGCGAGGCAAGGGCCTCACCAACTGCACCTCCAACCAAATTCTTGTTCTTCTTCTTCTGCGGACAATTAGTAGCGAGATGCCCATGTTCGTGACACTGACAACACTTCACTTTGGACAAATCCATATTCTTTCCTTTAGGCTCGGATTTTGAATGGAATTTCTTCCCCTTCCCTTTCCTTGCCTTGTCATCCGAAGCACAATCCTCTTCATCATCATGCTTTGATGAAGATCCATCTCTGGTGTTTCGGTTGAACTCCTCCTGCACTAGATCCAACCATAGTCATTCCCAATATGGAAATTTTTCCCTTCCATTGACAGAGTCTTGATAATTGTGACAAATCTTGGTAAGTCCTAGGAGATCCAAGCTCACCAAATCATCATCAACGATTGTTATTCCCACACTCCCCAACTCATCCCGACATTGGACAGACTTCGTGAGATATTTTGGAATGGAGTCGCCTTTCTCCATCTTGGTCTTCCTGATTTTATCTTTGATCACCAATTTCCTATGGTCGTTGTTGTTTTTTAATAGATCCATCAAAGTCTTCCACATTGCATATGGTGTGAATTTCCCATGGAGGCTTGAGACAATGTGGTCTCGTACTCCCTCCAATAGGATCCTCCTCGCCTTTGCCACTTTCTTTTTCCATGCATCAAGATTTGTAGCGTCTGCAACATTTGGATTACGAACATATTTGTAAATGAATTCCTTCAAGACATTTTCTTCAAGTATTTCCTCCATCCTGATCTTGAATCAACTGTAGCACTGAGAAATTCTTTCTGCAAAATAGAATTCTATCCAATCACAAACTTAGCTTATGCATTCTTCTGCGCTCTGATACCATGTAGAAATTTTAATTCAAATTATGTATTGCCTGGATTCTCCTGATCTAACAATTAAATGCCACTGTTAAATATAGAATTGCTTCTACAAATATTCTTGTGGAATTTAAAACATGATCACCAATTGTAATATCAAGAAGAAAGATCAATCACATATAACACATATTTTTTTATCGGGAAATCATAAAGCTAAAACCCCACTATCTTATATTATGTATATATCATGGATCATGAAACAATCTCATACAAAACTCTAATCTAAGAGCTCTTATTACAATATACAATCGTCTCACACTATCATACAAAAATTGATAAATTCATGTGCGAATTTACTGCTTCTAAACAGCCTGCCTCCTTTGCGGAATCCCTGCTAATGGAAATCACTGCAATGAATGAATTCCTCTTCCTAGGCTACGCAATCCTCATGGGCACATCCAATGTCTGTGTGGTTTCATGAGTGCACTCACTAATGTCACAATTTATAGTCAAATTGTCCCTTTCACCTATTATCTCAACTGGGTCTCCGCTGGATCTAACATGCATGTAGTTAACAGTCGTAAATCTTTAATTGCATGTGAGATCACTGATTGTGAATTAATTAATAATTAATTCAGTGATCTCTCACTAGTGTAAGTTCAGTTACAACTAGTACAACTGAGCTTAACTCACTTAACTAAGTTAAACTACTTCACAACTCACATAACTACACATCCAACTCTGTTACAACTTTGAATCACTCAGTTACAACTAATTCGACTTGCATGTCCCACCAGTCAACCTTTGAACTCAAATTTCCTATAGCTAACTGATTTCCCACTTCAATTAACTATTTCCAAGTGTTCATTGAGAATAGAATAATATTTATTGTCCAACTATTATTAAGGGATAATAATAGTCGACATACATATATAAATAGAATTTGCTCACCATCTATAAATAGAATTTTCTCATCATCTAAAAATAGACTTCCACCTAAAAATAGCCTGAGGCTCCATCGTAGTGTAGGTTCATAATTTTCACTAGGATATTCTTGTTGAATCTCAACGGGATATTGAGGAAGTTTGATGCAAACGCCTATGAGATTGAGTTGCCAGATGATGTGGGAATGTCACCCATATTTAACATTTCAGACATGTATCCTTACTAGAAAGATGACGCATAGGGATCAGAAGATCAAGATAAGATTCAGTGGGAGAAACAAATGCCTGTAGCAAAAAAACCACAAATGGATAAGATCATTGATTAGATAATTGGCAAGAAGACCAGGAGGAAGACCTATCTTGAATATCTAGTTAAGTGGAAGGGACACCCAATAGAGGATGCCAATTGGGAAAATGAAGTTGATATCCAGAAGCATGGAAAGTTGGTGCAGGAGATCATGGATATGAGTCCATGAATTTTTGTCCAGGGGGAGTATGATGCAGGAGCATCGTCAGCAAGAACGTGTGGGAGGACAACTTGATGCCAGGGAATCATTTCAAAATCTCAAACGTTGGGAGTTACTGTGAATCTTTTGGAGCTGATTGGAAAAACAGAAGGAGATCAAACGCTTGGGAGTGGATGATCACGCGTGATATGGGAGGTTCACTCCGAGTCTTGAATGTAATGAAACTTAGGTAGTAGTTAGAGTTTTTTTTTTCATTTTCCAAGTAGACGATGTAGTTGGGGGGAACCCTAAGGACCCTCTGAGATAAATAGAGGTTTTGTATGCCCAAATGAGGCTACTACGAGTTAGTAGGAATTTTCTGAGTTTTGAATTATTGTTTTGATATTAGTTGTAACCATTTACTTTTGAATGAATATGACAGAGGGGAATTGACTCAAATGCATAGCACTATTACTGTTTGTAATTCTCTGTTATTGTATTTTCATAAATGAATGAATTTCATTATGAATGGATGAAACTATGAATGTTAGTATAATTTTCAATTGTTTCTCTTATGTTGAGTGAGTTCTAGGTGTACACATGGAACGCAAGGAGTGTGTGACAGGATCTGTTTCCATTCTAAATTTCATAAGAGGTAGCATGAAACTTTACCTTTGGAAGGAGTTAAAATCAACTGTTGCAAGGTGTGCACAGTCACTCAGAAGAACCAAATATTGCGTAAGAATTTGCTACAAGGAGTGCACATATTTCGAATTTGGCTAAGAGTTGAAGGGAATCCATAAGACTCGAAGGAGAAAAAGGTGAAATCCTGACTTGATCATAGCTGTTGATCCAAGGAAATATCTGGGTCATCGATCTAGCACCATTGCGATTTCAGATATCAGGAGAACGAAGGTAAGGAGACTCCCAAAGTCACAAAAGATGAAATCACGAATCAATATGAGCCGTTAGATCATGGGGAGTCATTAGTCGTCGATCATACGCTCACAAATATAGAGAATCGGGGATCGGGATAATAGAGGTGAACCAACCTCCAAATTCACGAAACATGAAATTGTGACTTGACTGTAGTCGTCGATCGAGGGAAGATCGTGGACCTTAGATCTAATCATATCGGGAGTTCCCAATATGCGAAATCCTGACGTGCTTGAGAGTTGAGCCCTAGGTCATGACCATAGGTCACATTGAGGGGAGATAAGGGAGCGTTTGGTACACACTAGGATCCTGTCGGGGTTTCAAAGGTTGAGAGAATTAGGGTGATTCACATGAAAAGACCTGCCGTGTGAAATCATGAAACACCTTTTGGGTTAGTCTCGTGGTCACGGCTAGTGTTCAGGTGAGAGAATATTGTGCCTGGTGCTTGTTCACATGACAGAGTTTCGTGAAAAGGACCCGTGGACATTTCTTGAGGATTCCAATAGGGAATCGAAGAGCTACTCTAGCTCGGAGATTGAGAAGATCTAGAGTCCGGGAGGTCAGCAGACCCTGCTGATGTAGGGGCACTGCATCAATAAATCAATAATATGGAATAGATGGTTGCAAGAATGTCATACATTATGTTAGTAAGAATCTATTTGGACCCTCATTTTCCTATAATCATCATAATAAGTGAGCCTATTTGGACCCTCATTTTTCAGTTCAAAAGCTGCATCATTACATCTTGTTATGAAATTTTTTAACCCTATTTCATTCCTCATTATTTGATGGGTTATCAATAGTAAGTATCCTCATTCAATCGTGATCCTTTAGGAGTTTGATTTGTAATTCATTACCCCCAAGTGTAATAAATCCCTAGTCTTTACTAAGTTCATTTCCAATCTCCCAATTAGTGCATCAATCTCGCCCTTGAATGATGACCTTTCATATGAACCTATGTTAACTATATCCACTAATTATCCTAGGTATGCCAACATTCTATTTTATTTACAAACCCAAAATTTTGGTCCTCATCTATCCTGCGATGACCAACGATGCACTCATCATCAAGCCCCTCAATATATCATTATCGTATATTATCTTTATCAAAATGGGGTTGACACTTTATCACTTCATTTTCTAACAAATGATGAGGTAGATCAAGCCTTAAATGTTCTCCATAGTCGTGTTTGTGTTGGCCACCTTTCTAGCATGGCTACCACCCAAAAAATTGTCCACACAAGTTAATTTTTCCCTACCTTATTTACTAATGGTATCAAGGAAATTATTCATTGCATAAATATCAGTTGTATTCCCCTAATCTACAAAACCCACTAGCTCCATTACACCTTGCCATCTCCACATGACCTTTCTTCAAATGGGTTATTGATTTCGTGGAACATAACCCACCTTCTCCCAGTAGTCATAAACACATCACTGTAGTCATCAATTATTTCACAAAATAAGTTGAGGCCATGTTGAAATTCAACAATAATGCAACTATTGTATCTATTTTATTTTTCAACCATATCATTACTCGATTTGATGACCCAGAACATCTGGTTTCTTACCACGACTTCCATTTTGAAGATGAAACCCAGTGCAGGATAACATCATAGTTAGGTTTTGAGCACCAATATTCCTCATCCTATTATCCATAGGGGAGTCACCAAGTTGATCTCATATTTAACAAAATCCTTAAAACCATGTTCTAATATATTTTGAATAAGCACAAGACTAACTAGTGTTGGTCACTATAATTGCTTAATTGATTTTAAACAACTAAGTGAAACATAAATTATCAACCCAGGGAAGTCTTTTGTTTCAAAGATAGTTGCGCACTATATATGCTCAATTCCAAAAGCACTTGGTGTTGTAGTAAGAAATCTATACTAATAATACTTGCTCAATGAACTGAAGCTCTGAATTAAAACACAGAAAAGTAACCTCCCTATTGTATTCTTTAAAGCTCAATCTAAGAATCCTGGATTACATTAATACTTGCAACAGGGAAGACAATTATTCTGTAGTAAGAGAACAGGACCCTTACTCTCAAACAGAGACTTCAGCATTAACACTCTTTTCATGAAATCAATAATGCAAAAAATAATTAACTCTATCTAACAGAAGACAAAGCACTTAGTTCCTTTCTGTTTAAGCAGGAGCCTTGAGCCTTACTTCTGTTGTGGCACACTTGTGAGGTTGAGGTCCACAGAGAACAGGGCAGTTTGATTCCTTTCTTTCTGAGCAGGGATCTCTAACCCAGTTCTGGCTAACACCAAGGAAAGTACACAGTGAACAGGATGTTTTGGTTCTCTCCGTTCTGAGTAGGAACCCTTAATCCAATCCCTGGC